>MU192720.1:0-17453 GCA_016904865.1 Pissodes strobi | reverse complement strand
TTTTAATAGATATGGTTAGTTTGGGTTAGTCGTCCAATCAACTTTTGGTTAGTGTCACTTAGTCTTAACTTATTTTACTTATTTGAGCGGGTTCCGATACGTTATAATTAATTTTAATAGATTGAGTTAGTTTTGGATAGTCGCCGAATCAAGTTTTGATTAGTTTCACTTAGTCTCAACTTATTTTAGTCATTTGAAGCGGTTCCGATACGTTATAATCAATTTTAATAGGTTGGATTAATCGTCCAATCAACTTTTGGTTAGTTTCACATATTCTCAACTTATTTTAGTAATTTGAAGCGGTTCCGATAGGTTATTATCAATTTTAATAGATTTGGTTAGTTTGGGTTAGTCGTTTAATCAACTTTCGGTTAGTTTCACTTAGTCTGAACTTATTTTAGTCATTTGAACCGGTTCCGATACCTTATAATCAATATTAATAGATCTGGTTAGTTTAGGCTAGTCGGCCAATCAACTTTCAGTTAGTTTCACTTATTCTCAACTTTTTTTAGTTATTGGAAGTGGTTTCGATACGTTATAATTAATTCTAATAGATTTGGTTAGCTTGGGTTAGTCTTCGATTCAACTTTCGGTTAGCTTCACTTATTCTCAACTTATTTTAGTCATTTGAAGCGGTTCCGATACGTTATAAGCAATTTGAATAGATTTGGTTAGTTTGGGTTAGTCGTCCAATCAACTTTCGGTTAGTTTCACTTAGTCTAAACTTATTTTAGTCATTTAAACCGGTTCCGATACTTTATAATCAATTTTAATAGATTTGGTTAGTTTGGGTTAGTCGTCGATTCAACTCTCGGTTATTTTCACTTATTCTCAACTTATTTTAGTCATTTGAACCGGTTCCGATAAAGAAGTATGCACGTCGAAAAGGTTAGATCGCGACAAATTAGTAACCTCTGAGTTAAACCGTTAAATCCTAAATGATAGCTACTATTCATAATACATTTCTAATAAAGAATAAAGTAAATAATAAACATGTAATTAAATACATATTTTATCGGTGTGTAGCATTTCTTGTCCCTTCATTACATTTTTCTCAGTGTATTAAACCTGTTATCTGTCACGTATCACAAATTGAACTTGGCTCTCCAATTTCAAAGGTGCCGACTGCTATTGTCGCTTCTCTGTGGCTGTTATTCTCGGGTTCTAGTATAAAGTAGTCTCTCGACTCTCGCACAAGTAAGTCGCGCCAAGAGCGTTTTTTCCCGCCGGCATGACGCCAAGTCGCAATGCCGGGGAGTTTCACGTTTTGAGACCCATGAATCTCTCTAAATCGTTACTCAAGTGACATAGTATCCTGCCATAGTCATCGTCGTCTCAAGCCTACAGAAAAGGTATTTATCGGCACCCTGCTGCCATTATTCTCAAAATTAGTATGACGCTGCACCATCGCTGTACTGGCGTCCCATTGGTCTTGTCCATGGGAATTCCACAATCGAGTCTTATCTCGAACCACAAGTAATCGAGTCTTGTCTCGTAACTCAAGTAAGTAAAAACACACGTTTACATTTACATTCTCTCAAATGCGGTACCATCGCTGAACTAGCGTCTCCATTAGGCTTGTCCATGAGGTTCTCAATATCAATCGAGCTCGTCTCGAATCTCAAACGTTTACATTCACATACGCTTACATTCTCTAAACCTCTCAAGCGCGGTACCATCGCTGTACTAGCGTTCCCATTAGGCTTGTCCATGGGGTTCTCAATATTCCCAATTCTCTATCAGAATATAACAACGGGTTGTTATAATCAGGCCTTATTCTCATGTAAGGATTAAACGGCTCTTGTCTGTCAGTATTCTCAAATCTCAATACACCATTTGAGTCATACCTATGCGACCTGCATAGCGTGTCTTTACAATAATTGTTGCGTGTATAAAAAACCGCACTCACAAAGGCATCCAAGTCATATGCCATATGCATATATAACTGCATACCATTTCAAACCACTACATTAAGTCCTATTTGCAAGAAATTGAAGCTCATTGTATATAGAAGCTAGCAAGAGACCTAGCAAGTGTTTTTTAAAGTGACTTTCCCCGAGTGTTCAAAGATAAACTGCTGTACATTGAACGTTTCTCGTCAACTGTGAACATAGTAGCTTATAGGTGGACTTTAAGGTAACGTTTATCCTGTTATCATTTCTTGTATATTGCTGTATTTCATTTCAAGGTTATCTCATCTAACCAAGCTCATACGTAGCAGTTCCGCAGGGACTTTAATGAGCATTTAACTGTACATAGCTTCAAGGTTATGTTTATAATCATATACTTGTATAGTATTTCAACTGTTTACGCAATGCTTTAGTTTTTAAGAGTATTATTTTTGTCGGTCGATACTTTGCCTCGACTGATATTGTTCATTGTACATATAGCACAGACTACATACATTCACTCAATGTTTATATTTTGTTTATTTATGAGCTTCCAGTTGTTCTCAAGTAAAATAGCTTATTAAAATATTCATATAATGCTAAAGCTTTTTGTTTTATTTACAAAATGACTACGAGCACATCTCTGTTTGTTTAGAAAATCGACTAGGATCGAATCTGAAATACACGGGATATGGCACTTATGACGGTCCATGATTCCTAGAACCGGCGCGGCGCGACGCGACGCGGCGCGTTCTGAATTCTCAACTGTCGATATTTAAACCGACTTTTTAATCGTGCAAAATTGTCGCCTTTAATTGGTCGTGCACGATCGAGTGGGAATATCCAGTCCTGAAACGCGTTGCTAGAATTAAAATTAATGTAAGTTGCAGTTCAGATTTCGGAAAGGCAAGAAGCAGGGGCCAGTCGGGAAATGCCATCGTTGATTTTCAGAAATTCTAACAGGACTACCAACTTATCCATTTAGTGCCACGTCTCTGTGAAATTTTAGATTTTAGTCCCTAGGGAATTTTCGACAATCTCCAAAAAGAAGGGCTCTAACGCGATGACTTGCATGGACGGCGCCGTGCGGTGCTTCTGGCTCGGACGGCAGGATCAGACAAATGCAAAAAATGCACGTGTCATACGTAGACGGCTTCTCGCGACGATAATGGCAAATCAGGCTCTCGAGCGGCATTAGCGGTCAAACTGTTTGATTTCGCCGGTCAGGCTGCACGCGGCGCCTCTGCTTCAGTTGAGCATTGGACATTTGATCACCGAAGGGCTACTATTTTCCTTAACGAATTCCAATTTTTAGACGACATGGGTGGTACTTGTACGGAATTGTTGATGAGTCTAGTACAAAACCGCTGTGTTCTTTGGGATATGAAACGCATTATCATTACAGGTTGTTAGTCGACAGAGAGTGGACAAGAATATCAGCTAATCTTCAAGAAACAAGAAAGTTAATATATAGGGTGTTTATTTTAAATGCGTAGCATATCGCTATTTCGCAAAAGATACTGCCGCCTCTGCTGGTCACTTCGCGCTAACCGCGGGTGCCGGGTCTACCTGCCGGTCCGCGCGACACCGCACCGCCTACATAAGCCATTACATAAGAAGCTTACGGACGAGCGAAAGAAGCCCGGAAGCGAATAAAAAGACATTGTAGGACCAGTAATCTCAACTGTACCGAATCGGTCTCCTACCGAACTTATTGACTTTTTGGAACTTCAGCACTTTAGGGTAAAAAAATGAAAATAGTTTGGTACTTGTCAAGCGGCCAAGTGCTAACAATTCTCTAAGACCTTCAACAGTAGTGCGCATACTACAGCAACGCCCCACGAAAAAGGTTAGTTGCAAATCTCGCGTGGTGCGGTGCGAGAAGCCCCCAAAAATTAATGTGTTACATACCTATTAATTAAAATATCTTATGTCATTAGTTAGTAACTGTTCAGAGAAAAAATCCAAATAAAACTTGTTTTTTCCAAAAATAACAGATTAGTACATGTATAAGACTTATCCAGTGAATTGGGACACATTTTAAGCTATCACTTGACATACGGATTTAACACAAGAGATTTCAATTAGATAGGGTGTCCCAATTATTCAAATTAGTAATCATTCGAATTACTGCACACAAAAAAAGGATATCTCATTTTAAAAATATAATACTCAATTAGAATAAATCTTAGCTTTGTATATACGCAAAGATATATATATTTAAATTGAGTATTTTAAATAATAGAGTGAATACTGCATAATTATCTTGCCGATTAATTTATTTTACAGAACAAGAATCAAAATATTAGATTTAATTATTTTATATTGTTATAGTTAAGAATCACATGATCGTTGTTTCAAGATATCGAATCATTTGAAACGAAAATAAATTATTTCTCAAAAGAAGAAATGCTATTTATGGTTAAAGAAAACATATTCTACAATTAAAATTGTATTTACTTTGCTTGAACAGCTTCAAGATCAAAATAATAAATCTTTTTTTTTTCATCTATGTATATAAATCCTCTCTTTGAGTAACTTATTTCTCAAAATGAATTTTAGGGAATGTTTGATATAAAATACTAACGTATTGAAATAATAAACGTTTTTACACAATACAAACAAATATTTTTCTGCATTTAAGAATTCATTATTCTCTAAATCAAAATGATTTTATTAATTTAAAAATATAAGTTAATATGAATGAGAAATGCAATATATTAAATTCTTCATTCTTCTGTTCGGTTTAAGAATATTAAAAATCTCAAAATAAAACAAAAAAATATCTCTAATGAAGTTTATTTCTATACACTGGAAAAATAAGTAAGTATACAAACTAAAAATATTATCTTAGAACAACCAAGGTCTACAGGATGTATTTTTTCCGTTAATTCTAGAACTAAAGTACATGTTATTAATATTTGCGTGCATGGCTTTCGTTTTTTCATGCAGCTTTATAGAAATCTAAAGATATGAGTTTCTCAGTATACTGTGACCAATATCTAGTAAACGGCCATAGTACACTTTAGCAAAACTTACAGGGTGTTACTTTTTTTCGGGTCGTAGTAAACATTTTCGGGCGATCACGATCCGGTACAAAGTAAATTTTGCTAAAAAAATGTATTTTGGCCATTTTAGCTTACTATCTGCCTCTAGAAATGTACGAGGTGCATGAAAAAACTGAAAAAAATAAAAGGCCTTACGCACACATGTTTATATGAATTTTTAATCCTAAAAAGAGTCAAAAAAATATATCCTGCATTTTTAACCATAGGTTAATTTAGACAAAATTGAAAAATAACAATTACAGGCCACTGACATTGTTTTAAATTACCAAGGAATCTACGTTTAGAAATATGATAGTTTAAAAAAGGAAACTGAATGAATCAAAAAATTTAACTTAGAGAGAAACTTTTTGCACATTTTTTACATCGTTTGAGACTAACTCTGCGTTGGACCAACAGCACAAAACATCCTTTTTTTTATTCATTTCCGGCTTAATTGGAACTTACAATGCTTCAAACGATAAATTAAAATGAAAGAGAAACTAAGACAGGAATGTGCAAAACGTTTTTTGTTAATTTAGCTGTTTAGATTCTACAGCCTGCCAATTTCTATAAAATATCATATTTAAAACAATTTAAACAATCAGTTATATGATCTCCCAAAAAGAATTCTTAACACATTATGCTACAACTTGTATTTTAAAAATATTTTCAGTTTTCTTTAGGATGAGTTAAATAGGATGTATGTACAATATATATAAGAGAATGTTAACAAAAACCAGTAAGTATAAATACCTAAGGCCCATTTTCACAATGTGTGGATAGCAAAAAGACTAAAACGTCTAAAACAAATGGCCTAAGTAACAATAACAAATAAAAGTTAGTATCCTACGACCAATAACTAATACTTAGCTAAAATAACTCCGAGGTAGGTATTTTTCTATTTCTTGGCAAGTTAAAAACGGCTTTGAACTCTTCGTTCGGGCAAAGATCTATACATACAGTTCCAGCAATATGAGATCAAAAAACACACTAGGGCTGTGTGAAGTTTGTATTCTCTATCATTAATTATTCGACTTCTTTTAGCTACGTGAATACGACATCACAATTTTGTGGCTTTTGGCGGCCATTTTTGTTCTTCATGGCGTCGGATTTATATATTTGTTTTCTAGTTTTGTGTAATTCGTTTTTTCCCGAATACCAAAATGACGAAATTGTAAGTATTCGGACCATTAGATTTGTCTGACGTAAAAATCAATCAATCCGTCATGATAGACGATCTTTATCGGTCGATGGTCCTGGACAGCACACGCACTTGCACTCACAGCACCCCTAGCAACCTTATCGATCAACTAACTAAACTAGGTTATATTGCCGGCCATCTAGAAAGCATGTGGGGAGAGGTACAATCAGATTCCCGGATCCTTGAGTCAAGATAAATAAAAAGATATTGATATTTAATTTTAGTAAACATATTTAATTTTTTATTCGATTTGTGCTACGATATATGTTTAGACAGAAACCTAGTAGTTTCAAAATATGCATGAGATATTCTCACTTTAAGAAACATACGTTCTAATTCCCCGATTATTTTTATTTGAAGAATATTGCCATCTTATACTAAATAATGTGGACCGAGGATTTATTTTAAACGGAGAAAATAATATTCTTAAATTAGTTTTTTATTTTTCTTGGTCAAAACTTAATAAAGTTCATTGAAATATTTAGGAATCTTAAATAAAATATGTAGCTTATTTTGAAGGTAAATCTGTCTTCATCTTTGATTAAGATTGCTCGAAATTCTAAACAAAAATATGTTTTTAAATCAAGAAAATAATTTGAAAAATTCATATTTTGCTTTTAAGAAAATGCATTTATTCATACGAAATATATTTTTCAAAATGAAGTATCTGTTGACTTAAATTTAGTAAAAAAAGTTGAGAAAATGTGTATACATAAATGGAGTATTCTTTTTTTTGTGTGTGATTTTTATATAAGGCTTAGCCAAGATTAGGAGATAGGATTAGGTTAGAGTCGTAGATATTTTGACAACTACTGACTAATACTTTTCGATAATCCTCCTTCCTGCTAAGCTCTTTCTGCACTTTGTACTGACTTGTTATAAGGATTTAAGTCAAAATTGAAATTTTGTATATTGACATACTTAAGACGAATAACTCAAAAGTTAGTCAAAATCCAAATAAATTTAAAAGCATCTCCCCTGGGAATCTTTTCCCATATATTGTTGGTCTTCAAAGGATTTGATTAATAGCCTTTCGGCCTTCCTAAGAGGGAAAGTAAGCCGATGTTTTGTTTTAATTTAATTTGAACTTTTGAGTCAATCTTGTAGTCCCCATATATAGGGCGACCTTTAGAATCACGTGTCACTCCTATACATCTATAGGATGTTCTAAATATCTTGCCCAAGACAAAATTATGACCCACTAACCTTGTGTTGTATTTGATTCAGCCTGCTGCTGACAGACGTTCTGTAGTGGCTGTTATCTACAACTTCCCTTGGATACCGGGGAATGCTTTGGTGGGCCCACCTTCGTTCCCATCACTGACAGTGAGATCAGTTTACGGGTTGGACGTTGCCTAAGAACTCGAGCGAGTTGTCGAGTCGACAACAACTTGGCATCCCGTGATATAAACATTGTAGAAGCATAAGTATTGTTATATCTTAAGAAATTAGATATCTGAAGGAGTCAAAAATTACCTTTTGAACTCTTCAGTCGACGGCAACCGTGCTCTAAAAATCACCGAGTGTGGATGAACTTTTGGTGCTTGAGCTGCATCGAGGTAGATCACAGGAACAGATAGCTTTAACCCAGAGTCCGCTGAGTTCTACCGAGTATATTGGGGATCCTGAGGAATTCATATTAAATCCGGAAGCGGCCTTTGGTAATCATAGTGAACCTGTTCGTTAATTTCTGCTAATTAATAGGGGATCGAGAGCGATACTCGGCCAGATAGAGTCTACGCGGCTCTCTACTGGATCACCCCGAGCCGCATGTAACATAGCAGGCAGAAGACACATGCGCCGCCTGCAATTACATGCACGTTTTAAATAATGGTGATGATGAAAGATCTTCGTGCTCTCCGTAAATGCAGCTTTAGCGGTTTTAAAGATATTTACCAAAAAAGTCCCAAATCTTGGGGAAATGTTCAAAAAACCTTATAGAGAAAGAACCAGCGAATCCAATGAGCACATACCCAGATTTTTAGGACAAACCGTTTAGAAATTGCGCGGCTTCAAAGTTGGAGTTTTTATTTTGTTTAAAAAATCGCAAATTTTGATCTCATGGCACAATCTCCAACCTACTTTTTCGATGTACCTGGCCTACCTGGGACACTTGGTGCGGGCAGCAGGAGGCGACAGAAAGTGACAAACGTGCGCTGTGCTGCTGTGCAGCGCCCTTAGCCGGCGCGCCAGGAGAGTTCAACTTGCCAAGCATGCGCGTTGGATAACTTGCCAACCTGGGGGCTTCGGCTGCTGTCGTGCGGCGCTGTGCTGTCCTCCCTCCAACCTCACCCGCCCTACTGTCTCTCCCATCCAGTCTTCTTCACGTAGTTAACCAGGTAACATCAGATGTTTTGACTGTGTACTAGGCGTCGTGAGGTGCGTTACTAATGTCCCAGTTTCTACTCTCTGTACCTGTCCTGTGGTCAGGGATGTTTCTGGGGTATAGTGTGACCGTCTAAATAGTGTATTGATATTTTGTAATGAATGAGATATATGAGGTTCTTGTCAAAGTAGTTAAATTTATTTTTATATGAAACAAAATAATAAAAGCCTTTAATGGGGCCTCCCCAAAATTCACAGAGTGTTCATTTTATTCAGATCAGAGGAAGTCAAATAGATTTTGTTAAGCTTCTCTTCAAGTGATACTTCACAAAGCACATGTGGAAGTGGAATTGTTGAAGTTTTAATGTCTAAAATTTAGCTCCTTGGCTGGCAGATTTGGCATCAGAAGTGACACATCCACTTCTGATTCGGTGACTATTGTAATGGATCTGTTTTTTACCAGCCAAACAACAACATGAACACACAACACTGAAAACACTCAAAGTTTCGGATGATCTGGGGGTCTTGGTGAGGGCTTTATTAAAGAAGGCTCATCATACTGGTCGATCAGTAAGAGGAGACTGGACGGGAGAGACGGTAGGGCAGGTGAGGTTAGAGGGAAGAGGCCTGGCCCGTACGCACAGCACAGCGCCGGACGCCAGCAGCCGAAGCCCCCGGGTAGCATTTTGTATCGAGCATCCAGTAAACCGCTTTTTATAGCGTGACTGTAATATAAATGTTATATAATTGTTAGCTAGAATACCCCCGTTACGCTCGCTACGGGGGCGCAACCAACCAAAACTAACCCAAATCATGAAAAGCATGCACATTTATATTATAGTCATGCTATAAAAAGTCGGGATCTCGTACGCTCGATACAAATAAGCGCTCGAGTAGGCAAGTTATCCAACGCGCATGCTTGGCAGCGTTGCCTACCCTGAACCCTCCTGGCGCTCCGGCTAAGGGCGCTGCCCTGCAGCACAGCTCACGTTTGTCACTTTCTGTCGCCTTCCGCTGCCCGCAACGAGCGCTCCAGGAAGTCCAGGTACATCGCAAAATAAGCCTGTAGGTCGGACATTGTCCCGCGAGATCAAAAATTAGCATTTTTGAAAAAAAAGACTCAAAACTTCCAAATTTGAAGCCGCGCAATTTCTGAACGGTTCGTCCTAAAAATCTCTGTGTGAGCTCATTGGATTCGCTCGTTCTTTCTCTACAAGATGAGAGTCAAAGAAAATATTTTTTGAACATATCCCCAAGATTCGGGACTTTTCTGGTAAATTTTGAGTTGTTGGCCAATATTTTTGGAGATATTTGTCGTAGGTCAAATCTGAGGCCATATTCCTATTCAATGGTCAGTTTTAGTTAGTACAAAAACCTCTGCGTAATCGAAAATACCCAAGTTCAAGTAAAAAATGTGAAAAAGAAGAAATGGCTACAGGATAACCAATATATTTTTGCGGGACCTAATATTTTAGCTTTTGACTACCCTCTAGGTGGGTAATATGCCCACGAACACTCAGCCAAATTGGAGGGGGTCGATGCCAAAGGTGGCTCTCCTTAAATAACTTTGCTCTAAAGTGGATTATGATTAATGACCCACTAGTGAATTATAGACCACATTATCAATTTAAAATTACAATATTATGGTGCTATTATATCTAAGTCTTGGATAGAAACACTCGCCTTTTAGAACACGGGTTCTCGGACTAATACTATTGTTTCCGATACTTTTATTATAGTGTAATTAATTACTGAAAAATTACCGTTTCTCTTGTTTAAAATATTTTGGTAACTTTTTGTCCATTTCACTTCGTTATTATTTTCTTTTTGTCTAAGGCTTCTCCTATTATATTCTATAAATAAACTATAAAGAAAAGCCATTTATTTCTAACAATACTCTTTATTAAATAGATATATACATCATTTCCTGTACATGAAATAGCTTAATTAATAACATGATAATAGTATAACGCCCGGTCCTACGTGAGCGATTTGCAGCGAACGCGAACGCGAAACAGTGGCGATGCCGTGCGACTATATTAACTTTTCGTACGGCATCGCCAGCGCTTCGCGTTCGCGTCGCCTGTAAATCGCTCACCTAGGACTTGGCGTTACTTACATTCTATATTTCGCGATCCTAGAACGCGAAATCAAAATTGGGAAGCTTCGTTAAGGTTTATATTAATGTTTGGTCTGTATGAGTTTATCTTACTACATTTATATACATTTGCTATCCCAACATAAATGATCACCAAAACCTTAAAAACTTGTAGTAACAATATAAAAAATCAGATAAATCAGTGGCATCATGGTAGATGCCACACAAGATACCTAACAAAGTACAAATGAAATAAACGTACATAATTGTCTTACAGAACTTGATAAATAAACGAACATATTGATGAAGAACTGATTACTTACTCCGAGTGACAAAGATTTAAAGAACCAAAAATATTTTCTGACACTATATTATAATAAAATATTTTTTATGATTTTTCCTAACCCAAATTAAAACATCTATTGCATGGCATTATCATTGATTTACAGTGAACACGTAGTCATTTTAATATTAAACCGAACTATTTTATATATTTTTAATAATTGCACTGTTTTAAAATAGGGTTTTCATTATGAAAAATGTAATAAGGTGCAGTGTCATAAGTTGCACCATATTTCAATTACGGCAACATATGTTATTATTAATAAATAATAGGTCTAGTTCGATTTAATTGGTTAAAAAACTGCCCTTTATGACTAAAAAAAATCGTTTAGCTTACTAGAGATGAAAAGTCTCGTTGTTCATACGGACCAAGTCATATTATTACATTATTTTCTTTCCTTTGTTCTAAAGAGTGGCTTTATTGCTTTTAGAGCAAAAAGATGAAGTTCAGAGTGGCAACATTATTACATTTCCGAAAATTTTATTGAAATCTTTTTGCCCTGGATTTTACGTGAGAGCTCTCAGATTCCCTTTTCAAGTATCAAAATAGTTGGTTATAGGCTGACTGATATCAGCCTATGGTGTTATTCTTTATCATTTTTACAAGACGTAGTTTTACTACTTTTTATTTATTAAAACTGTAAAGAATCTATACAAAATACTTATACAATACACCAACTGACTGAACTGAGTGTCAAGACGACCGTCTGCACGTGCTCATAAGGCCTGTTCTACAATGAAAGTAATCTAACGTGAAACAACATATTATATCTTTTAAACTGGAGGAACTACTATTTCTCGTGGCCACTATATATTGAATGAAACCGGAACCTGTATAGAAGGTGTCCAGTAAGTACCCCCTAATTTCTCGGGAGTATACAGGGGAGATCAAATTAACCCTAATTTGTCATAGAAAAAAAAATGCCTAAAGTTCTCATTAACGGAAATACAGGGCCGCTAAGGGCTACTACTGACTTACCTACTGGGCTCTAACTTTTGAACCCACTTGTATAATTTAATAAAATTTTGGGGTTTTGCTTTTACTTTTAATATACGGAACCCTAAAAATAAAATACGCAGGGCATGATGATGTTCATTTAATTTATGGGCGAGCCCTGTCCAATTCATCGAAGGCAAGAAGACTTTAAGCTGAAAGATTTCCGGCTCGAACATTGCCAAGATCAAAAACGTTTCAAAGGGTTGATTGGAGCCTAAGGGAAACAGGTAAAAGATGATTAGAAAGTATGTATTAGAGTTAACGCAGTGATTTTTGAAATATTTTATTTAGTATCATTTTTGCCCCGACGCGACGCGCCGACGACGTGGCATGGCGGTGAGGGACTTCCCAAGAGAGCACGAGACCCTCCCGTAGAGAAACACATTTTTCAAAATATTGCTGACAACTCTTTGAACAGCTTACTCTTTGAAGTGCATTAATAATTTTAAAAGCTCTACGAAGAGTAATGTGTGAATATGCTATAAGAGAAAACGGCAACCATTTTGAACAGTATTTATGATTAGTAAATAAAATGGAAAAAACATAATAATTACTTACTTTGTTTATTAAATTTAATCGATAATATTAAAATTTATATTTTTAGCAACAGTAGTGATAAAATATCCTTTCTACACGGTAACAATTTTCGTCTCGATTCTTTAGGCACGCTCAGCACTTTTATTTGTGGGGGTTGAATGAGACTGAGCCGTCACATAAGGCCGTCACGTAACGCTCCTTCTTGGGGTTAGAATGAGACTGAGCCGTCACGTAACGACGTCACTTAACGCTCTTTCTACTGGACAAAATGGTGAATGCGCTTGTTATAATTATTATTACTGCCTTGCCCCGCTTGTTACTGCCTGGCATGTTCCCGTATAGGTAGAGGGCTAAAATTTTCAGGGGATGTAGCCGGGGTAAAAAGTAGGTCCTGGACGAAAACGGGACCCCCTACTCACCCCCCGTTTGGCCAGTGGAAGGGGGCGAGGGAAAAAGTAATTAATTTCGGGAGAACGGGAAGAGGTACGGAGTCGAACTTTTTATGGTAGGTGCGCCCCATGGGGAGCCACCTTAGACCATACAGGGGGATCGGGGCTCTAATTTAAGGGGGAAATTTGGGGGAAAAACTGTTTTTCGTCCGTATCTCTGCAACGAAGGCTCGGATCGAAATTCTGACAAACGATGACCCTGCTTGTTGAAGTTTTCACTTCTATCGTGTGGTCTTAAGCACACACACACATGTTTTTTTTCTTTAAATTTTAAAATTATAGCTTAGTTACTATGAGGACATACCAACTATTATATATTTTTGAAAAGCCTATAACAAGCGTCGCCAAACTAGTAGAAAATATACAGGGTGTTCGATTAAAAAAAAAAACAAATTGTGTGTCATTGCTGAGAAATGGGGCCGTCTAGAAAAAAAAAAACGTGTACGCCACGTAAAAACTATGTAAGTTACCGTTCTTGCCTTTTCGAGAAGTTATAAGATAACAAGATACGAGGGTTGCCCGAAAATTGGAAGTTTTCAATTTCACCCTGTATCTTAAAAACTAAGACGGCTATGAAAATTGTGTAAGAGGCATCATTCGTTTCTTAAAAAAGTAGCAAAGTATTGCGAAAACCGCATCCCTCTATCTCCACTAATAAAGGAGATACCCTGCAAAAGTATCGAAAATTGGACACCCTGTACAGGGTGGCCCGTTTAAGAGGGGGGGGCTATAACTTATCTCGAAAACTACGGGGTTTGCGAAAAAAATTAATACAAAAGATGTTCCTAGTAAAATGATCTTTATTTTTTTATATTTTTTTAATCGTCACATTTTTATGAAACCAAGTTGCATTTTTTTTAAATGAAACACCCTATATTTTATCACATTTTTAAATAGCCGTTTCAAAGACAAATTCAATGATTTATATGAGCATGGGTCTGTGATGCACCGTTTCGAACTTATTAGCGATTATCTTCAGAACTGATGCAATTATTTAGTCGCCATGGATACGACGCTGGCGCTGATTGCCTTTTAAAAATTTTACATGTCTATTCTTTTCTAACCTATATTAGTATAGAGCAACCTCCCCAAAGACTAAATCATAAAAAAACTTCTGCGGAAATGCATCATTATCATTTTTTCGACTCTAGAACAACTGAAATCAGTTACATGAAAACATGTTTCTGTTTTACATTCTAAATATTTTTCTAAACATAATACCGCAAAAAACTTCTTGCGGAAATAAGTCATTTTAATTTTTCGAGTTATTTTGGGTTAGTTTGGATTAGCTTTGGTTAGTTTAGGTTAGCTTTGGTCAGTTTTGATTAGTTTGGGTTAGCTTTGGTTAGTTTGGGTTAGTCTCGTCTCGTTTAAGCCACTACGCACTTTCGTGCAGAAAGGTTTGCGCGAACAATTTCGGTTAGCTTGGGTTAGCTTTGGTTAGTTTGGGTTAGTCTGCGTGTTATTTCTGCGATATGGCCTGCGATTGTTTTATAAATATTAATAGGGAGCGAACTCCCTAGTTTTAAGGAAAAGGTTTTGTCTGTGTGGAACCAAGTGATCGTTATCTCGTTGCTATTTTGGAGAATGGCAGTGTTTTAGAGAAAAAAAAGCATCAGGCGCCAAACGGTTTTGGAAAAAAATATGCAGCTGGATATTCTTCTGGTTTTTGAAAATACTGCAGAGACCTCCATCCGCCTTGCCGCTTTTGATGTAGACGCAAGACGAATCACACTTCAAACATGTTTAAAAATTAAGAGTTATAAGCCATTTAAATTCACGCTAATACAAAAGTTACAAGAAGCAGATTTTAACTTAGGACTCGAATTTTGCAATATAATGATGGATAGGCACCTTTTAGATAACATATTTCAAAATATCATTTGGACCGATGAATCAATATTTACAACGTCTGCCCTGTTATTTAACAGAAGGCATTTTGGGCGAAGATCCGTGAAAGCATGTATGTAATAAGAATATATCGTGCATTATGCCAATTACGTGAAGCCAAGACTAAAGGACGAATGTATATGAACTAGGCATAAGTCGGTCTACTCGGGAAACCGGTTCGAACTGCGCATGTCATGAATTCTTGCCAATAAGATATTAGGAGGCAATTTCTACGTTTTGAATGCACGTGAAAACATATTCCACTTTTCATTATCGTCAAAACGAATATTTACGGTTAAATTGTATTTGGCTAGCTACATTTTCCATTACTTCTATTAGCAATAATATTCCTTTTTTAGGAAAACTGAACTTACCTTACGAACTTAAAACACATATAAGAGTAGTTTAAATACTTGGAAATTTCCGGTAATAAAATTATTGTATACGAATACAGTAAAGATTACATATAAATATAGCAATGCTTCTTTCCACGCATTTTTGAGGACATAATATGCTCTATAATTGATAATATAACGCCACGAGAATAGGAAGCAATATTCTTGTGATAACGCCAAAATAACAAACTTGTAACAAAATACAAACAAAGCAATCACAATTCGATATTCAATATGGCCGGCTTTATTTTATTACCGAGACAACGATGCTTGCGCTGTAGCCAATAAACGTGTTTATATCCGATTTTGCGCATATCTACCGGTTTCCTAACGAGTCAGACTTATGCGAAATACATACGGCGAAAACATATCCATCTCTCTGTGTCGGTTACACGTCCAGCTCATTGCATAAAGGGTCAATGCGCGATATATTCTTGTTATATATATGCGTGAATGTATCGTGCGCAATAAATTTAGATTTTCTACAGATTGAATGATGTTACACATGTCCTTCATGAAAATGAGGAGAATGCTTCGTTACTAACTAACCCAAGCTACCAGCTGTTTTTGGTTAAGTCATTCCGACAAAATTCAAGATGTAAGTCATCCCCTGCTGCTAAATTCTTTCAAAAACTTTTAAAATTATTAAATCCTTCAAGAAATTCTATTTGAAACCAAGAATCACCGCGATATCCAGTATACACGGAGGTACAGTGAGTTGAACATTATGAGGGTGCAGAAAAAAATATATTGTGTAGTTTGTAGCAATTGCCTTGAGGCGATTGCATCATACATTTTGCCACTAACAAATGTAAAGAACGAATAGAATCGACGTCAATAGACCGAGTTCGATAGAACGCTTTTATATGGAAAACATTCAGTCAGCGGTATTTAATTTAGAACCAATTACGTAATTAAAGCTACGCTGTATCTCTTGAGATTACGACTTTGTAACCCCCTGTATAGCTCTTCAGTAAATAATTCCTTTGTTTGAATTACACCTTATTCTGAAATATCAGCTGATTTTGGGCACTGACATGGGTAATGGATGGTATAAGAAATGTATTTAATGCATTAATATGTCATTATTAACTATAAGTATAAAACATTTAGTACAGCATTTACAGTTTATAATTAAAGAGTATATTCTGCTTCCACGTTTGGCGGAAATTTTAAATGAACGTTAAAGTGGGAATTCTGTAAAATATTTATTACTAAATATATCAATGATATATTACATCTTTGCATATATGATATTTATTGTTTAGGGCATGCATTAAAAAATGGTAGATGTACATAACTAAACTCAATATACTTGAGGATTACGGAAGTATAATGAGTAAAACGTGGTTCATCGGCTTATACTTATAATTGCTATTAATATTTATTATTCCTGGTTCACAAAACGACTAAACTCTAGCAGGCGAGGCACTCTATTTAATTAAATAAGCTTTTTATTTACATTCCAAGCTGTGTGACTTGTTAAAAATGAGAAATAGCAAATAGTGCTTTAACAACCTTCATGACTAAAAATATTGTTTACCTTTTAAAATAAAACAAAATCAATAGGGTATGACTACGCTTTTTGTTCTGAGAAAAAAAATGGCATTTAAATTTAAACTCTCTCGGTCGACCATCTGGAGACTAAGCGTGGGTCCAGACCAAACACATTTAACCTAATAGAAACGGGAAAAATGGTCGTTTGTTTTCACCCAACATAGAGTCACATTCTAAGCTCGATAGACGTAGCGTGGCCAAATTTAAAGTTTACCCGTTACTGTAGGAAATGACCCAAGAAATAGGAAAAAACGAGACACCAGATTGATCTGTGTTTTCGATGCTATCACCATAATCACATACTTTTTTCTTAACGAATTATAACACTAAATAGTTATTTTCTCCGTTTTTGAAGCATCAAAAAAGGATTCTGCCACTCTGACAATGCCCTTCCCTTAGTTCCGCCTTGTTTGACGCGCAAAATATTTATAATATGCGCGTAGTAAAGTAGTGCACCAATAGAATGAGAGCATCGAAGACCGATGACACCAAAGACAGTAAATGAAACACACTAGAACAGTGGCGGGGATTATCAGACATTTAATAAATGTCTGTATATTATATACCTAATACGGGTACTTCTGGTGTTTAAAATAAATATAATATATATTTTTAAGGAGGTCTGTTTGTTTATTAACTTGCACGATTTGCTAATTTAGCAAATTTAAATGAACCAATTACAGATAATTTGATTTGTCTGCGGTAATTAAACTCATGTTCTAAAAT
>MU192719.1:1623-27635 GCA_016904865.1 Pissodes strobi | reverse complement strand
CGATTGCGTTTTAATTCCGTATTGATAAGCAGTTATTGAGTAAGTTCAATTAAATAATAACCAATTTGTTCCTAAATTAGTGATTTTTAGAAATGCAGTCACAAATTGAGTGATAAATACAAATTGTAGTTTAATAAATCTTGAGTTGTTGACGCTTATTTTGTTGTCTGTTTGTATTGTATCTATGTTGCTATGACAACACTTTTACCTCCGCCGGCGGAAAAGTGAAAAGTAAAGCTCCGGCGGAGGAAAAACGAAACTTCACGGCCCCTACACAGTCGAGTAATGACGTATTTACTGACGTTTGAAGAAAAAACTATTTTATCATGGTATAGTATCTCATAACACAAACTGTATCTTATTACAGCCGAGATCTGAACAACTTGTAAAAATGAATGTTAAAAATATACAAAACGGTGACGCTATTATACCATACATGAAATTTGACGCTCTAGAAATACCAGAGTGTCTTGTTAAAGTTGAAAACAGCTGGGCAATCTGTTCGTTACGTAATTTATCAGAATCGCAAAAATAGTATATTATTTTATAAGGAGGAAAAGTAACTTTTCCTCCAAATAAAATATGCTGTTTTTTCTTCAAATGTCGACAAATTAATGCAAAAACATCTCTTTTTAATAGTAATAAATTATTATTAAAGATAAGTGGGTTCGCAAGGCGGCTTAGACCGGCGTCGGTGAATAGGCACAGGTTGTTGCTATGGTAATGTAACATAAAGCTGTCAGTGGACAATGTCAACAATTATTTTTTTCTACTACCGTGCGTAAAATACTCACTTTACGCACTCTCTAAGATTCGTAAAATAGGCCTTTTTAATGTGCAGTGCGTAAAGTAAGTTATTTTACGCACTAGTGCGTAAAGTAAAGCTGACATATTTTTTGACGTTTACTGACATCTTTTTTGACGTTTAGGGCAGTGCGTAAAATATTATATTTTACGCACTAGTGCGTAAAATAATTTATTTTACGCACTAGTGCGTAAAGTAATATACTAATATTTTTATTTTTTCATGTTTTTTTTCGATAGTAGAAAAAATTTTGTATGCTACTCATGTGTAAAGTACCCTTTTTTTATTCATGGGATTGTCGCATTCGCCTACGGCTCATGCGACAATATTCCCATTCATAAAAAAAGATTCACTTTACACACTTGTTGCATAAATAACTATTTTAAGATTGTGTTTCCGATTGCATTTTAATTCCGTATTGATAAGCAGTTATTGAGTAAGTTCGATTAAATAATAACCAATTTGTTCCTAAATTAGTGATTTTTAGAAATGCAGTCACAAATTGAGTGATAAATACAAATTGTAGTTTAATAAATCTTGAGTTGTTGACGCTTATTTTCTTGCCGCCTACACAGTCGAGTAATGACGGATTTACTGACGTTTGAAGAAAAACTATTGACCTTTCAGTTCCTCTAGAAGTAATAAATTTTAACAATTACGAGGTACAACAAAAATGTATCCAAAACTTTAATCATCTAAAATTTGAAAAATTCAAATTTGACATTTCAAAGGTTAGGAGCGAACATTTTATGAATTCTGAAGAACGTGATGCGATTTTAGGTCTATTAAAAGAATATGCCGATATATTTCATATTGAAGGCAATCAATTGATATTTACTAGCAAAATAAAACATAGTATAAAAACTAGTGATGAAATACCAATTTATACGCGATCTTAGAGTGACCCGGAATTACATAAAAAAGAAGTTCAACAACAAATTAAAGAAATGTTAAATCAAAATATTATATGACCCTCACACTCTGCTTGGTCCTCTCCTATTTGGATTGAACCTAAAAAATTAGATGCGTCGGGCAAAAGAAAATGGCGGATTGTAATAGATCTTCGGCGGCTGAACGAAAAAAGTATAGGAGAGCGATAACCCTTGCCTAATATTACGGATTCACTCGATAAGTTAGGTCGGTGTCAATATTTTACCACGCTTGATTTGGCGTCCGGTTTCCACCAAATAGAAATGGCAGAAGAAGACATTCAAAAAACCGCATTTAATACTGAAAATGGGCATTACGAATTCCTACGAATGCCATTCGGGTTGAAAAATGCGCCTGCCACTTTTCAGCGGGTTATGGATAATATTTCAACAGGATATCAGAATGAAATATGCGCCGTGTATCTTGACGACATAATGATTTTTAGCACTAGTCTACAAGAACATATCTCTCGACTAAAAAACTGTTTTGATCGGCTTAGGCAAGCTAATTTCAAAATTCAACTTGCTAAATCCGAGTTTCTCAGAAAAGAAGTTGCCTGCTTAGGTCATATAGTAACTCCTAATGGCGTAAAACTTAATCCAGATAAAATAAGGGCTATACGAAATTACCCTATACCCACTACATCAAAAACAATTAAGGGCTTTTTAGGACTATTAGGGTACTATAGAAAATTCATTCTAGATTTTGCTAAAATTACTAAGCCTCTAACAAAGTGTCTAAAAAGGATGCAAAAATCGACATTAAAGATCCCAAATATGTTAAATGTCTTGAACTATGCAAAAATATATTAACTAATGAACAATATCTGGACTTTTCAAAACCCAACTTAAACACCGATGCGAGCAATTATGCTCTGGGCGCTGTTCTATCTCAATCAAAAATCGGCTCTGATTTACCTATAACTTACGCTAGTCGAACGCTTAACACTTCTGATATTAATTATTCTACTATAGAGAAAGAGCTTTTGGCTATAGTTTGGGCTGTAAAGTATTTTAGTCCATATCTTTTTCGGCAGAAAGTTTAAAATTATAACAGATCATAAACCTCTCGAGGGGCTATTTTCCTTAAAAGAACCGAATTCAAAATTAGTACGGTGGCGCCTAAAATTAGAGGAATACGACTATGAGATAGTTCATAAAAAGGGAGTGTTAAATAAAAATGCTGACGCGCTCTCACGTATACAATTAAATGCCAACGAAACGACTACAGAGACGAATTCTATTTTTAAATTAAACGAATATGTCGAAAAAATTAATCAAAACTTGGAACAAAATCTAAACGAAAACCAATCGATAATTGTCTAAACAGGAGATCTTGATAACGCGGAAAACGCTGTCTCAGATGACGATGAAACGGTACATTCTAGCGCGGAAAATCCAATTATAGGTATTCCAATCATTGAATGTCCTGTAAACTACGGTAAAAATCAAATTGTTATTTCCGAAGTCAATTTTGCTCCTGCAGAACCAACCATAATAACCCGTTAAGACTAAACAGAGAACACTCGTTCAATTCTCAAAAAATAATTTCCAAGAAGAAATTACCAAATTTATTAAAGAGAAAATCGTACCGAAAGTAAAATACTATCTTTATTTCGAAGATCCCATCTATGAAAAATTTAGTTCTGTACTTCAAAAATATTTTAAAAATTCTCAGATCCAAATGATCAAATGTACAAAAAAATTGATAGATGTGATTAACGATGACGAAATTCAACAAACAATATAAAATCTTCATGAAGGAAAAACCAATCATAGGGGAATCGAAGAGACTGAAAAACGAATAAAAAACACGTATTATTGGCCGAATCAACAAAAATCAATTCAAACATTTATTTACGATTGGGAGATTTGCCAAACTACAAAATACGATAAACGACCCCTTAATCTAGCACTTAATATTACCCCAACAGCCGGAAAATCATTTCAAATTGTACATATAGATAGTATAAGCTTGGAAAATTGCAAATTTTCGACGATAATAGATTCTTTTTCTAAATACGCACAGGCGTACAAAGTTAATTGATCTCAAGGTATTGAGGTAGCCAATAGTCTAATAAAATATTTCACCCACCATTGCATTCCTGATCAAATTATATCAGACAATGGCCTAGAGTTTAAAAACTCAGTCATCCGTGAACTCTTAGGAACAGATAAAATAAAAATTCATTTTATTAGCTCTCAACATCGTGAGTCAAATGGACTCATCGAACGTTTCCATTCTACTCTTATAGAACATATTAGATTACTCAATAATCAAGATGAATATAAAAAAGAGCTCATTGAAAGCAAAGTAAACTATGCACTTTTAGCTTATAATAATACTATTCACTCAGTAACTAACTTAAACCCATATGAAATTATTACGGGCCATTTAGAAAGAAATTCCCCATTTAATGTAGATATTGACAACCAACTTATGAATAATTATGTTTCTAAACATCGCGACAAAGTAAAAATCCTGTACCAAAAACTTAATGAGGATATTCAAAAGAAAAAAGAAAAGACTATAAATAAAGCTAATGAAAGCTGTGAAAAATTGCCGGAAATCTCCGACAATGCCTTTGTAAAAAATAAACAAAAACAAAGTAAAACTCTAAATAAATACAAACTTGAAAAAATTAAATCTGTCAACAAAACATTGAAGACAGCAAAGTTAAAACCTACCCACGGCAATACTACAGAAAAAATACATATTTCTAATATCAAAAGACCTAAAAAGAAAACTTACAATTTTCAAAATATTCAGGTTACTCGCATGCGGACAAGGAACAGAAATAAGGGACATTAAGAGCAACTTGGGTGTTCTGCCAATAAATTTAGGCCGTGCCAAACTTCAACGCACGGAAAACACTTTTGTTCATTACTTTAATTTAAAACCCTTGTATATAGAGTTTAGCAACTTAAACGAACAATTTAGTAGTCTTAAGTCTTATTTTACTAAAAACACTGTACATAGTAAAAAACTAGCAAACTATAGTAAAATGGCAAGTTTTAGCCAAAAATGTATTTTCGAAAAAATAGAAAACATACGTTTTCATAAAAGCAATCGTACAGAAAGAGTTTAATAAATGGGATAGGTTATATAATTAAAGGTGTAACAGGTAATTTAGACGCAAATATTCTTAATCATCTGCAGAGCAATGAGAAAAGCATTGAAAACCAACTTAAGATGCAATATTCCGTTAATAGCGAAATTATAAGAAACTTTAACGATACCATTCAAAGTATAATGCACAACGAAATTGTTCTAAAATCAAGAATAATGCAGCTAAGCCAAATTCTTAAAGATGGAGCTACACATCAAGATATTCTTTTGGCAAAGGACCTGTATAATCAATTGATTATATTATATAACTCTATTCTAAATACGTTGCAAGATATCGAGAATTCAATAACATTCTGTAAACTAAATACCTTGCATCCTAGTATAATTAAATCAAAAGATTTATTTTATGAATTACAAAGAATCTTCTTGTATTACAAAAACCAATTTCCATTCGAAGTAAAATACGAAAATATTTTGGATTTCGAAAACATTATTGAAATCAATTGCAAAATCGATTCTAATAACATCATATATTTTCTATCAATACCAATCGATTTTGAAACAGAGTTTAACCTGTATTATTTTCTGTCAATTCCTACTAAATATAAATCAGATTTTGTCACTATCATCCCTAACACTAAATATTTCCTAAAGTCAAGAAATGATGACTTAATTAAACCTCTAAATGGCAAATGCACACAAGGTAAACCATATCACTGCCCTAGCCTCTTGTAGTCAAATTCACATGCACCCTGTGAAGAAAATATATTGCTGCATCACAACACCAGCAAATGCCCTTTTAGCAAGCTTCAGATTTCAGAAAATCGCATAAAAATCACCCGGAGCTAAACCAATTTTTGGCAGTTTTTCTGAAACAAGAAAAATTGGAAATACACTGCAAAAACCAAATGGAAATAAAGGACCTCATAGGGATATATCTCATACAGGAAAATTCTTGTACGATCTTGTATAGGAAACAAGAATTAATCTTTCAAGAAAGCAGTTATGGAAGCCCGATGGTTATAAATACACCAAAATTAATATTTACACCCGAAAATGTTCCAAAATTTAACATACACTTAGGAAAATTACATTTTGACGCGCCGCCCATGAATCCAGTAATTCCAATAAGAAGCGAATTCACGGAAAACTATTACGTACCAAGCTATGGACCATCACACTATATATCGTCCTTAGCATTGTCTTAGTATACATTTATCTAAGAAGAAAGATGGTTTGGAAGAAAATTCCTGTAAACACAGTACAAGAAGAAAACGAGCAAAATACCTCTCTTCAGCCAAGGTGTCCAAGAATAAATCTCCCAGGGGATGCTTCATTCTGAGGATGGAGGAGTTATGTGCCATTCACCTTTACAAACCTTAGGTCAATCACACGGGTTCACACCGAGTAATTGTCCATTCAGCAGAATCAGCATTACACTATATTTACATTTCTAGCATTTTCATTATTGGAACATATTTGTTGTAATATTAAAATTTAGTCTTGAATTAGCTTTGAATTGTAACAGTCGAATCTCTAAATAGAAAAGTATTGTTTTTTAAAACGCGAGTGAAGCCGCGGGTAAAATTTAGTGTGCCTTATGTGCATTACTATATATACTCTTGAAAATATCTGTTCAAAATTTCATGATGAGCGGTTGAGTAGCTTACGCGTGAAAGCATAAGAAACAATCGCTTTTAAAATATTAGTTATATTAGGATTTGGATATTCGCCGAAGCCAGACATTTAAAAATCAAAAATGTATAAAATCTTTACAATAGATGTTTTATTCTCGTCGTATTATACTTATTGCGTTTTTGAAAAATGTCGTCAACTTTGTCTCGGTTAGTTCTAGGAATGCGCTTCATATTATGTACATCATGTGCATTAAATCATCTCAATTTCGTTTCAAAATACTAATAATTGAGATTTCAAATTTAAGGAAGCACACAATTTTTAGCAGTATTTTGATATTAATTCATTGGTTGACCTCTGTATGTTCAGATAATTTCTCTTATGACTTAGTTATTTAAGAGTTTGCCAGACAATAAGTTGAGACATAATAAAAAGAAAACTAATTAGTATTATTAGCACTTATCCCGCTGTCATTTACTTTTTAGCTGACTCGCCCCCAAAGCTTAAATTCAATCTGGTAAGATGGTAAGTTAAATTCTACATTCCGTAATAAATGAAATACAGATTGGCACTATCACTAACTTTTAATGACAGTTCATAAAAATATCGAGAATACACATCAGGTATTTTTTGATAAATACAGGTACTCTAATCATTATGTATTACAGCTAAACTTACTCTCTAGGTCCTAATGTTAATCCGTAACCTGCCATCCAAACCTTAATAGTTTTTAGTACACCTTCCCTCGCGCCGGGTGACGAACTTCGAACAGAGTTTCCTTTTACAACATGTAGTACTTTTCCGGCTGTTGTTGGAAAAAGGTACGTACCGCTTTCTACGACGAAATGACTTTTTATTGACTATTTTTAGTTTCTACGGGCCTCTGGCATGCAGATACTTTTCGCGAGTTGGTCAATATTGATTATTCATTTGGGCACCGTAACGTTCATGATAGATACATTTTGACTAATTTTTGGAAGTTCCCATATTTTGGGCAGCGTAATGTGCTATCCCGCGTGAAGATTCTTCTCTGACTAACTATTTCCGAAAGATTTTTAGCTTTTTATACCATCTTTCAAGGCTTGTTTTTTGTCGTGCTCCTCGAAAAAGCTGGAAGCAGCACGTGTCCAGCTATTAAAATGTTTTTATTAACAACATTTAAAATTCCTAAGTCGCCGAAAATTTTAATGTGACAATTAGCGGTTTTAGTACTCCCGCCTTTTCCAAATTAGGATAATTAATTAAAAGTGTTATATTGTTATATTTCAGTTAACATGGCTTTTGCATTCCAATCCCGGGTATTTGTTCGCCGAATATTCTTAATAGAAACTAACCAAGGTTTTCTTTTTAAAGCAAAGTATTGAAGGACCTGTTTTTGAAGCGTACAACTAGTCCTTGTAGTTAGTTCATTTAATTGCGTCAGCTGCGCTACCTACGAGTCTGATTTCCGTTCTTGTAAAATTAAACACAATGCCATTTATTTGGATTATATTCCAATAGTAAGTTGTTTTACTTTAGTAAGGCATATGATACGTGCTATTGTTGTACATTTTTTTTACCTCTCCAATACTCCACCCAATAACGCATAGAACCTTATTAAAACCTATAGCTTTGGAAGCTAAGGCTGATTTCGGTTTTCTTATAGACAATAAGTCTTGATGGCGTGTTAAAAATCCTTGGATACGAGCACTGAATAAATGAGGATAAAATGCGTTGGAATTTTTATATTCTGCAGCTGCAATTTCAGGTAATAGAGACGTTAAATAGAAAAGCTGTAAGGTTTTTTTATGACCCACCAATATTTTTTACCAGATATAACAAACGAGCATCGTCACAAAGCTGTTAAAATATATTTACTTATACTTTTAAACTAAAACACCCTGTGTTTATATTTTTAAGACAAAGGCATACACTAAAGGGAGATCCTATGCAACTCGACGAGCGATGTGTGCGCAAAGATGTTAATTGATATGGTTCTGGGATAGCTGTAGGTTGTAATTAGGGAGAAAAAGATGTCCTGGGAGTGAGTTCCACAGTGATGCAGTGCGTCAGATAAAGGGGTCCCTGTAAAGCAAGGTTCTAGGTGTTTCCAGTTGTACGACGAACGGGTGCGCTCTTGCCGTCTGTCGTGACTGTCTGAGAGGCTTTGCTTTAGGGTGTGCTTAGGTGCGGCACCCCAGATATGTGTGAGCAATATTCTAGGCACGGCCTTGTTTGCGCTTTGTAGAGCAAGAGCAGCTGCTGCGGTGTATACAGTTTTTTGTTGCGAAATAGCCCACCAAGCTTCTGCGAGGCTGATTTTACGATGTTAGCAATGTGGTCATGCATATTGCTGTTGATCGAGACACTCAGTCGTCCGATTGACGAGGGTGAATAATGATGTCAGGGCCCGCCGTATTAGCTTTTTTTGGTTTTTGCTGCATTGAACTGGATCAAATTTCTGCCGCCCCAAGTTCGCACTTTCTCCAGATCTTAATTAATTGTAATCTGCTCTTATCTGCGGATCTGCGGTGATAAGTCTCAGTCGCTGGTAAATGTTTTTCTGATCTTAATTAGGAGACAAGGGTATTGTTATCTGCAAAACTGTAAACAGGATTATTGGTTTCGGTCAGCAGGTTATTAATATAGATAAGGAACAAAGTTTGAGAAAGTATTGCGTCCTGAGACACGCCCGCATTAATGCTGAATGTGTCTGAGATGTGTCCAGTAACGGCAACGTGCCGAGATCGGTTTTTAAGGGAGCTGGGAAGCCAGCTGCAGAGAGACGTTGGCAGTCTGAAGGACCGCAGTTTGTTGAGCAATCCGTCATGCCAAACTCTGTAGAATGTCTTCGAAATATCTAACGCAATCGCTCGGGATTCTCCGTAGTTCTCAATTGCTTTAGTCCATATATGACTGACATAGGCCAATATATCGCCTGTCGATCTCTCTTTGCAAAAATCCTATTGGTTGTCGCTAATTATTCTGTTGGCCCCGAGATACTTGAGTAGTTGCTGATTGACTACACGTTCCATAACTTTGGAGATTATTGGAAGCAACGCAATTGGGCGATAGTTTGAGGGCGTGGTTTTCTTGCCTTTTTTGGAACAGATTACACTCGAGCGACTTTCCAATATGATGGATAAATCCCTCTTGGCTTAGTTCTTGAACACGATAGCAGGTATTCCGTCCGGTCCTGATGCCTTCTGCGTATCTAGTTCTTTGATGATTATGAATATGAGAAACGTTATTATAAGCTTCATCTATCGGATAGTAAGTTTGTTACTGATTCCGAATATACAAAATGATTGATATCTCTATCTTCAGAATAACCAAGAAAAGCTGGGCTATAAGATCAACGCATTACACCAGCTCATATACAGTCCCAACTCTGACGACATTGAAAAACCCGCAAAGGGACAAGTCGTAAAGGATGTAGCTGTTCATAATTTAATTATGGGTTATAACAGCCCCCTCTTACTGTGTGATTTTGATGTAGTTTTTAATTTGATTTTAATTTCAATGTTCAACCTATGTGGTGTCCAAGAATTAGATTGTTTGACTCGACTGTGCTGGTTCCTGACAAAGAAGCACTGATGATGGCCTAGGGCCGCAAGCGCTCTGCAATTTATTTTTATTAAAGATTTTGCACGGAATACAAAGTTTCAATTCAATTACTTCCACGTGCACACAGACTTAAACCTTATTTAATGAATATTTACGGCTTCAGGTGAGTGTCAACATAATGATCCTGTAGTGGGTGTTCCCGTATATTTTCGCACCCACATACTGCCTTTATTCTTGGAGCTAGATAAAACAAACAATCATTGTAAAATTGCCAATACCAACATTTGTTTTTTGAATAGAACATCCTGTATATTATTCACTAAAATGAAAGATATTTTTGTTATGATTTCAAAAATAAATAATATGCTTGGTTTTGCTGTGGACATTTTTGAAATACTTGAAAATAAACATCATAAAATATCCCGCCAAATTTCCATCCATAGGCAACGTCATACCGCGATTTATTGATTAAACCCTAAAATGCTTTTCATCAAATAATTAAAAAATGTCCACAGCAAATGCAGCCACACAAAAATGTCCTTCATTTTAGTGAATAATATACAAAAAGTGGTATTTTTTGACAGTTTTACAATGCTTATCTATTTTATCTGAAAAAGGATCCTGCGGTTTAGGAAGAATCCTCTGACTCTTGCATTAAAAGTTTTTTCTAGCTCCAAAGGCTGTAGGTGGGTACTAACATATATGGGAAAACTCTGTACGTATCTCTTGGCAATGTTACAAACATTTAAAGGAAATTTGGATACGAGTAGTAGGTGCTTATTTACCTTTTTTTGTGAATTCTTGGATCCGATGGTTGATATCTGGGACCCGCTCGTTTATTAACTCCTAAAAATTTCAACACTTCTGAATACATGTTCTCTAAACCTTCCAGTTGTTTTCTGATAGCTTTGGTATCTGCCACACTTAAATTGGCATCAGAATCGCTTTGACCATCCAAAATAGATTCAAGGTCTAGCGATCTAGTGGTTGTTGATGTTAAATCAGTACTATCCAATCCAAAAACTACAATAGAAAAAAGTGGATGATATCTACCGTCAATTCGATACTTACTTAAAATTTATTTGACTACATTGGTTTACGTTGTAGCACGTAAAAATTAATCTTTAAGTTACATTACAAGAATTTTGCTTAATGTAGCAATATATCATGTATCTATCTACATATTATATAACTATAATAATATAATATATCACACTGACAATTATTTATATGAAGGGAAATTATTTATTTTTCCATAGAATAAAAAAAAATGGTGCGAGGTAAATATTGCACATAAAATTTCAAAATATTTATTTATATTTTAGTTCTTTCCGATATTACAACACCTTGATTGTATTAGAATGGTGGTGTTTTTGGGGGCCTACCAAATTTGCCTCTTTTCAAGCATTTCTGGCTACTCCCCATTAAGTTTAAGACGCACGGACTTTCAGTGGACTGAAGGACTTGCATGGTAAAATTGGTAAATCATTCAGACAGCCTACTTACGAAACATAGTATATTATAGAGTTACACCAAGCTTCAGGGGCAAAAAATTCTTACAAACTGCGTTCAATTCTACATTGGAAACATCTGCCACTGAATATCATGAATACTAAATAAATATTCAATGTTAATACAGGGTGCGATAATGATATGGCAGGTATTTAAAACGGTGTTGTTGTGCTGGCCCCTTACTATTGTTCTTATGTAACCAGAACCTCTCGACTTTTAATATTTCCTGCAATGATTAGCTTTAGAACTTCTTGTCGTTTTTTATTATGTGGTTGAAGTCGTTCGAGTACTTAGAGGCTAAGTCGGATATCTGTGTTACGGTTGCAGGATATGTTATGTATTTTAAGGACGCTCTGTCTTGGTCTATTCTAACATGTATTGCTAAAACAGGGTTTTATCCACAATACCGAAAGAAAATTTTTGCACTTGACGCGCGTTTTGTTAACGATGTTAGAATCATCAGGAGTTGATTAAAACTAAGCTGGAAACCTTCCTAGCTCTGTTTTATATTAACTGTTTGCTTAATCAAACGAAACCGAAAAGAACCAATCCTCGGATCCTACTAGTCACACCCGATTAATCCAATACAATGGATACAGAATAGGTCCTCTATCTCTATTTAAACTATTCTTACAATTAATAATTTCCATGCTTTCGTATGCGTCAAACAATCTCATATCAGATATATTATGAATTAATTTTAAATTTGTAATTGTTATTCTATGATTATTTTCAAAAGCATGCTCGGCAACACTTGATTTTTCTGTTCTACCATACTTTAAATGCGCTATGTGTTCTTTGTATCTCGTTTGTATAGATCTTCTAGTTTGCCCAACATATTTTTGTTACAATCCATATATCCAATTTCATAAATTTCACTTTTTTCCAATATTTCAAATTTAATGTTAAACTGAGTTTGGTATACTAATTTTAGACGTACTTCCTTAAAAACGTTTTGAAGTCCTCTAGTATACTGAGGATTATATGGTATCAAGATATATTTTGTATTTTCATCTATACACATGCCTATTATTTAGTCTATCTACTAAGTTAGAATTGAAACCACTAACTTTCGCTGTATTCTTAATTGTCTCGTTTTCATTATTAAATCTTTCTCGGCCGGAAGGAAAATTAACCATACGGTGTACTAAAGCATGCAAGCTGACCATTTTGTGTTGGTCGAAGTGGAAGACGTCGTTATATAGGATTATATCGGTTAGTGGCAGTACTTTTTGTATAAATATCAAATTCTATAATGTTATTATTGTTTCTAATTACTAAAGTATCCACAACTGATAGTTGGTCATAACTCTCGATTTCATAAGTAAATTTAATGGTGGGGAAACGGTTGTTTAGTTTTGTTACAAAATCTTAATAGATAGACATGTGTTTAGAAAAACCATTCATGATTCCATTAATGAAAGAATCATTAATCAGGATGAAAATACAAAATATGTCTCGATACCATATAATCCTCAGTATACTAGAGAACTTCAAAAAGTTTTTAAGGAAGTACGTTTAAAATTAGTATACCAAACTCAGTTTAACATTGAGAAATTATTGGGTGGCTCAAAGGACAAAATTGAAATATTGGAAAAAAGTGAAATTAGATGTATGGATTGTAACCAAAAATATGTTGGGCAAACTAGAAGATCTATACAAACGAGATTCAAAGGACACATAGCTCATTTAAAGTATGGTAGAACAGAAAAATCAAGTATTGCCGAGCATGCTTTTGAAAACAATATTAAAAATTGTTTATTTGTGCAAGAAATCATCATTATTTCACACGTCAATAGGCTTAAATACAGTTAAAAAGTATAAAATTTAATTACTAAGTAAATCTAGGTTAAAAATAGGTTAAAAATACATATAGATAGACAATTTCACATTATTAAAACATTCTGTACATTAATAACAGTCCCAACTCTAAATCTAGCAGGAGGAATATTACAGTAAAATAATAAAATTTCAATTATAGTGTATATGTTATATTCTGGTATATATGTGACATCCTATGCTTCAGATTTAGCATGAAATACTCAAGTCAATGGACAAAAATTCATTGGTTTGTACAAAGGATTTGCAGTCAAAATTTGCTTAATTTTACTTTTAAACTTTGACAATGATAACTCTTTAATATATAGTGGCAATTTATTGAAGATATGAACAGAGAAATAGTTTGTAGATAGTCTAGATTTTTGTAATCTTAAAAACTCTGGTCTAATATGGTTGTTATGTCTGATGTCATGGTTATGATGATCATTATTTCTTTGCAGCATATTTTGATTGTTATATGCATATAATAAACATTCAAACCCAAATCTTGATGTTATTGTCATTATCTGTAAGTCAGTAAATTTAGTTTTTACATCCGCTTGATAATCCATCCCACAGATCACTCTAAGAGATCTCCTCTGTAATTTGAAGACTCTCTCAGCCTGTGCACAATGTCCGCAGGCCGCAAGGGCATAGCAGGCTACTGAGTGAAATAGACCATGATAAGAGTTTAAAAGTATGGGTAAAGGGCCAACCAATTTCCTTGTATGAGCGAAACATTGTATGTTTTGTTGTTATGGCCAAAGGAGGGAAGATTTCTGTTTTTGCTGTTTTGATTTCTGCATGGTTATTTGTTAGAAAGCGTACAAGCTCTGAATTAGTACATTTAATAGCGTTAACAACTGAGTCTAGTTTAATGGCTAGTTGTTCATTATGATTCTCAAGGTGTTTTTTGATCGAGCTTGAAATGCATTCATACACTTTAGATGCCTCTGATGTGGACTTTTCTATTATTTTTGATTCCTCATCTACAGGCTTTTCTTCTTTCTGCTTCAGGGATAGATCTAGTTTGTTGTTTAGCATTTTGATTGTTTCCTCCATTTTGTTAATTTTTGGATTATTTTCTGATGTTTTCATTTTAGTTTCCAGTTTTTCCACTTTTCTTTTTAAATAGTTTACCTAATTTTTAAGTGAATCCATCAATTTCAGCATCTTGGGCATTTGTTGTAACAGATGTATCAATGTTCTCGATTGACTGGGAATTACGCGTACTTCCTTGGCCTGGGTATTTGTGCACTTTTCACATATTACTTTGTTGCACAAGTCGCAAGGAAAACCAAATGTGTTCTGTTTGTCTTCCTTAAAAACACATTCCTTTTTGCATTTAAAACATTTTCCATTCACAGTATTCACCATTTTGAGGTTATTGGTGTTTTGTTCTTGTTTTCGCGATTCATTTCCAGTCTACTGAGATTTCGGCACAAACGTCTTTTCCTGGAGTAATCCTCAACTTGTAAAGGGTAACTAGTTAGTTTATATAATTTGTTTTTGGATTTTTTGTAACAAATTCGAACTTTGAAAATTTTTGCTGCATGCGTGTATTAGGTTAAGTGGAGTGATCCACAATAGAATAACAATTAAAAATTTTAAATTAATTAATAATATATCTAGGAGATTATTAGACGGATACGAAAGTTTGAAAATTATTAAGTGTAAGAATAGTTTAAAAAGAGATAGAAGACCCATTCCGTATAGCCCATTGTATTGGTTGATCGAGCGTGACTAGTATAGGATCCTAGGATTAGTTATTTTTAGTTTCGCTTGATTAAGCAGAGAGTTTGTATAAAATAGAGTTAGGCAGATTTTAAGTTTAGTTTTCATCATCTCCTGGTTGCGAAACACGCGTTGAGTGCAAAAATTCTGTTTCGGTATTGTGCATAAAACTCTTAGTGCATTTTGCCGAAGGTTCCAAACCCCAACATAGATGTATTGCTAATCGCTTGATTTAATGGCCACTGACGGCATCCCGGCATCAGCAATGTTTGCTTCAAGAAGAGAGTTACCCTCTCACCGCGTAGTCATTTTGGTCAGACCTTGAGTGAACGGAAACTGGAGTGGTTCGAAAGAAGTTAAATTTCAATAAAGCATATGTAAAGTTGAAGGAGGACATAACAAATTTAGGCCCCTTCAGGACGAGGGCACTGACGGGCTTCTTTAGAGCTCGATAGTGGCAGCGATGGTGGGCCCTCCCTCCTTCTCCTTCTTACTCCCTGCAAGGCACTTAATTTTTCTTATATGTAGATTGATGCTCAGTGCAGATCTTTTCGTTTCTATATTATTAACTAATCCTTAAATTCTAACTAGAGGGTCTACTAGTGAAATATGATCTGAAGTTCGCTGAATAAGACGCTTGTTAGTTTAGGTTAGTCGCTCGATTGATGGCCGTTGACGATCAGCAGCGTTCTCGTTTGGGATCCTGGAATTCTCCCGAAATCATTCCTATGAATGTTCATCTGTGAGATGCGTTGAAGAAAAAATGTACACACCATTAACTACCAAAAAATGAAATTAGATGTGTTAAAGTAGATCGAGTTAATACTCCTACTATCTTAAAAAAATTGAAATACAATGATCAACGCTTTTAGTATCTCCTAAAATGTACTAAGTACTAAGAGACTTGCACGATTGATAATAATGTCGATGGAATTCACTAGCAGGTACTATTTAATTTTGTTGAGATTATGGTCAACTATCGATCAGGGCAGGAGCAGGAACATAGCTGCCGTTTTGGGATGGGGTCGATTTTTAGCAAAACTAAGAGGCTTACACGATTGGGATTACTGTCTGTTGTAGACACTAAGCAGTGTTACTAAATTATGTAACGATCATGGACTTCCAACGCCTAGGACAAGAATAGGAGGGTGGCAGCTTTCTTGGAGTAGGATCAATTTTTAGCGTAACTAAGAGGTTTGTACGATTGACATTAATGTATATTGTAGACACTAACCAGTAGTATAAAATGATGTGTTGGTCATGGACTTCCAATACTTCCATCGCTTTCAGCTTTCTTGGGCTAGGGTCGATTTGTAGTAAAATTAAGAGGCTTACACGATTGACAATAATGTCTGTTGTAGACCCTAACTAGTAGTATTAAATTATGTGGCGATTATGAACTTCTATAGCTCAGGTCAGGAATAGAAGCTACCCTTTGCCTTTTTGGGATGGAGTCGATTTTTAGCAAAACTAAGAGGCTTGCATTCTTAACATTACTGTCTATTGTAGACGCTAACCAGTAGCATTAAATTATGTAGCGATCATGGACTTCTACCGCTCAAGACAGGAATAGGATGGTGGCAGCTTTCTTGGGGTAGAATCGATTTTTAGGAAAACTAGAAGGTTTGCAAGATTGGCATTAATGTCTCTTGTATACATTAACCAGTAGTATTAAATTATTTGGCGTACTTACTATTTATCTTAAGATAAATAGTAAGTACTTGGAGACTTGCACGATTGATAATAATGTTGATTGGGGCTACTAGTCAATCCTATTTAGTTTTGTTAAGATTATGGACAGCTATCGAACAGGGCAGAAGCAGGGCGGATAAAGTCCTATCACAAGCAAGTTGCTACCTGTCCTGAGCACTGAAATCCATAGTACCCCCAAAGTGCTACTACCATCTCCAACCCTCTAGCGCAACCTTAAATTTTTGTAATTTGGTATGAAGATTGTAGAAAATATTCGGCGCCACCGGCATCAGGCTAGAATAATCATTATGCGCCATCAATGATCATTCGGCCACAGTTTCAAGCCGGTGACCACGACTACCATTATTACATTTAACCTAAACCACTAACCCAAACTAACCCATCGTGTTTAACCTTCCGAGGACGCATAATAATATGTCTTCTTATAATGTCACATAAACCCGTGTTATTTTGGTTTTAATATTTAGTTTTTACGAGAAAATAGATCTGCTGGTCGGAAATATTTTTAACACATAGAATATTATCTCACCCTGTCTAAAAGGACCAGCAGCTATTCCCACAATCATTACAACTTTTGATATTAAATATGTGATCCTCAGCGTTTGTTAAAATCTGGATGAAATTTTCTTTGAGAAGACATTTTTGGCTTCAAAACCCACCAGCAGTATATTATTTGATATCAATATTCTTCTTCAAACATTGGGTACTACGTAGCCTAGTATAAAGGATTCATAACGTGAATGCTCTTTGAAATTTTATTTCCTCAAAATAAGCCCATAAGATCTTCTCGCTAACGTGGTTTAACTTTATTTCTTCACGCCACTTCTCAAATTTTTCATAACCTAACTCATATAACACCCTGTGTTTATCCGATATCAGAGGAATCACTAATGAGAAAGCACTTTCCGTGGCATCTTCTATATTCCTCCGTATTTTGTCTCAGCCTGATTGAGATTTTTTTTTATTTGAAAATACTTTTACTGTATTGTCACAAATTAACAGATTTGGCAGCCCAAAATAATTATAGCTATCATAGAAACAAATTGCATCTAGCTCCACCCACTAAGAGTCACTTTTGTGCATTCGTATTGGTTTAATTAAGACTCATAGCGGAACTGTGGGGGTGGATGTACTTTCGCCCTCGCACAATACAACTCAGAAGAATTAACCAAAATTTACTATATGTTTTGTAATTGAAAGCAGAAACAGGGATTTCAATGTAAAATACTGGACTTGCCTACTTTGTGGTACAAACGCCAACACTCCATTGCCAATAATATTTTAGTAGCTAGAATATGCTCTTTTGTGTAAGTAACCACATTATGAAAATATTGCGCAAAGTATGGTCTACTCTCCATCCACCGCAAATCACCCTCTTCATCAGTGGTCTTTGGAACAAACAGTGAGCTACCTAGTCGTAAGCGACGAGCGACAAGATTTTTGTTCAGCCACAATGTTGATTTAAAAAAAATTTAATAAAAATAACAAAAAGTAACTCACTATTATAAACAAAAACATCTGCAGATAAAAATACATGTTCAGTGGGATGGCTGACACTCAGATTCATCGATAACTCTTTTAATAATTGCAGTATAGTTTGATACAGTCATTCGGATACAATTATCCAAATGTTCATGTGTAAGTCGATTACGGTATTTGTCCGTAATAAACTTCATATTAGAGAAAGCGGATTCACAAAAATAACGCTTCCACTTTCAAGACCACGATTTTAAGGCTAAACCATTATGAACCGCAATCCCTTCCATTTCTGTTGCAACAATGTCTTCGCCAAAGTTCTGCACAACACAAGTTGCAAACTGTTGGATATCAATTTCTATGAATGGTGAAACAACAAATATCGACACTAAAGCCATTTCGTTGAAATCCTTAAAACGATTTTTAAAGATCCTTCAATTTAGAAACTATTTCTACATGATATTTACCATCATGAGATTCTAATGGATTCTGAGATATCTTTTCTGAACTAATAGGAAAATGCTTGGCATTGCGGTTTATTAGGGTTTGTCCCCCAAACTCAAATTTTCTCAGAAGAAATAATATTTTTGAAGTGAGAAAATAACTTGCCGAGTAGTAGGTCCTTTCAATGGAATAAGCTTTAAAAGATGTAGTTTTATCGTAAAATCACTACAAACCATTCTGACGGGAGGTGATAACCACATCTGTTGATTCATCCAGTTGCAGTGAAAACTAACACAGTTATCTCAGTCAGTTCTTAACTGTATCATTGCTCATTACTTCTACTCGTCCCATCACTGTATTACCAGAAAGTTGCGTAGATTTTATAACTGAAACTATCTGGTCTTTATTTCTAAAGATGGCAAATACCGAATCTGCAGCTTCTAAAAATGCCTGTTTCATAATTTTCCAGTATTCATTAAATTTCTTCATTTGTGCAATTTATCTGAGAAACACGGTATGATGCTTCAATTGCAGCCTTATTTTTGTCGACCGCTTTAAAAAATATTGACTATTGTCCAATTAATTGGTTTTTTAATTGTTTCAGTTTTATCTTTCTGGTGCCAGAATGTAATGGGAATGATTTTTAAAGATTCAAATGCACAGTTGATTCCTGTCAATATTTCATTTTTTAGCAGCGAATATAGAAGTATTGTTTAACAAACATACATTTTTACCTTTAACTTCTGTAGATATGTATTGTTCTTACAATTCCAAATGGAGATGGTATATCTTCACCTTCTTACTATTGCTTGCGATAGTATTTTTTATTGCTCTCTACGTTTCTACTAGTCCAAATGCTGAACGTTGATTATGCGCCATTCAATTTAAAATTGAGTGCAGTGTCGCTGCGCCGAAGGACAAGGACTGCGCAATACCACGTAGCTGATACCACGCTGGACATAGGAATAGCAAAGGACATCTACGCCACAGCGACCACCATGATGGAACTGCAGTCTGATCACCTGCTAGTCATGTTCAAAACGATGCATCAGCCAGCCCCCGCAGTTCCTAGGGTCACGTACAACTACAGAATCGCCGACTGGACAAACTTCAGGAGATAAATCAACGCGGAGATACTATTCCGCAACTTGGACACCCCGGCAAAGATAGAGGAAGCCATATAAGTCATGGCCAGGATAATAAGCGCCGCAAAGGAACACAACATCTCCAGGAACCCGGACCTTAAGCAAGGCAAGGTGCCCCTACATATTCAGGAACAGATAGCGAGAAGGAACCAACTGCGCAGGACATATCAAAATACACGTGACCCGAACGGCAGAGCAGCTTGTCTGGAAGAATGCGAACTTACCCAAGCCAATGTGGATTCATACAGCAACGAGAACTGGAACAACAGAATCATAGCCGCAAGTCGAGAAGCACATCAAGAAAATGAAAGGCAGCAAAAGCCTCTGGAGAGTCTCCCCTATCAAAGTGACGAGAGACGGCGCTGAATACATGATCTCGGACAGGGTAGAAAAGGCGGAGGCGATCATGGAATACTTCGCCAATATCAGCAGCCTAACTGAGAATTTATCAGATGACAGGATAAGAAGAAGAGTCCAGAGGACAATGGACGAAATCGAAGCACTGCCACTGCAGGACACCAACAGGATAATCACGCGCCCCAAGGAGGGAAGGAGGATCATAAGCAAGGCCATACCATGCAAAGCGCCAGGACCGGACGGAATAGTCATGAAGGATGCCAAGTTCCTGCTGAATAAAGCCCTTGTCCAGCTAACTGACTTCACTACTTCCCGAGGACATAGAAGACAGCCAGGATCATCGTCATCGCCAAACCAGGAAAGAACAGGAGCCAAACCTCATCGTACAGACCCATCTCCCTGTTACCCACCCTCGGAAAGGTCTTTGAAACAGTGGCGGCGATATAAATAAGCAGATATAAGCGAAGCTTAGGGGCCCAGGCATAAAGGGGGCCCGATAGGGCCCGCTCTAAAAGCAGACAATGAAAATTTTTTTTTTAAATGAATCAAAAATTTAATGATCGATATCGATATGACGGTACATTTCTATTGTTCTAATTCCAGAAATTACTTCTGGCGCCTTCTCTTGAGTCTCTTGCCATATTACGGGAACACGCGGTCGCGTGAGTCGCGTCGCTAGGAGTAAGCTCGGATTGTTGTTACCTGTTGGTTATTTGAACAATATTGATTGAATCGCTATTTAGTGAGTGTGTACTACAGTTTTGTAATATTCATTATTTATTATTGGGATTGGGTAAGTAATCACTTGAAAATTTAGTGTCATGTCCTGTTAAATCGGTAATCCCTCCCAGAACTTTAACTTGCAATTTTAACTTGTTGAAAAACAAGGGCCGTTTTGTATAGTTAGTTTAGCGGTATAGTAATGATAATATCCACTATCCAGGTCTGGACTGGAATACAAGATATGAAATACGACCTTCTAAAGGTCGCTACAGACTATGCGTGTGTTCCCAATTCGTAAAGCACGATTCGGGATTCGCATTCGCCCGGTTCGTTGCAGTTCGTTACTTATTTATAAATCAGAGCCCACCAGTTTATGCATGTATTCGCGATTCGCGAAATCTAGATGCATGTATCCACGATTTCCGTTTATAACTGAACGTTATAGATGAACGCTGCACGCATAAACATGAATCAGGAATCAGCCCGAATTGTAGCAAATCAGTGATTAGTGTTAATGCATGTCCTTTGATGTTCGTAAATTTATCGCCTCCCCTCCAGAGGGAATCGTTACAAACACACGCACGTCAATTAATTGTTTACGAGTTTACGTTTACGAATTAACTTTAAAAACGAATAAATCCATACACACTATGGAAAAATTCAAAAATTGCTGGCGAATTGCGAACACACGCATAGTCTGTAGCAACCTTAAAACTTTAAAACAACCATTTAAAGATTCAAACTATTTTTAATTTGGCAATACTGCTTTTAGGTTTCCGTCGAAATACGCAATACGTAAACTAATGTGAGGGAGAACGCTGCAGGCTGGCAGGCGGTATGCGTACAGACCTGACGCGACGTGCGCGCGACACGCACGCGACAGTCCAAAATTCCTAGGTGTGGACGGGGAGCGCGCGCGGCGCTAGCGCCGCCTGTCCGAGGCGCGTCGCTACCCATCTGCTGTCGGTTTTTCGACGGCAGATCAAAGAAAGAGCGAGGCGCAGTGTGGACGGGTAGTAATAGGCGCGTAGCAATCGCGCGAGAATCAGTAAAGATTTGCGATAGAACTTAGTCGCGTGGCGCGCGCGTCTCTCTACATGGCTCACAGCAGGCGCGCGAGAAAACCGTGCGCGTCGCGTTCGCGTGGCAGGAGCGCGGTCCGCGCGTCGCGTGCGTGTCGCGCGCGCGGCTCGTCAAGTCTGTACGCGCCTCAAGCGTTGAGTCTGTAGTCCGTAGTCCGGTGTACTTCCATGTATATCTAAGATAGAAATCGGTTGACAAAATAGAGATAGGTTGATAAGTAATCAAAAATGAACCAGGAAAAAAAGACGAAAAGTGGTGCATTGAAACGAAAATTAAAAAAAGAAAGGGAATTACAAATAGAAAAACTTCCAAAATTAGACATTTTTTTTTAAAAATCAGTTGAAACTGCAGCTCTAGTCATTGAAACCGAAGCACGGGCTATTTGCCCTACAAATATCGAATCTACATCTACATCAAATCCATCAACTAAACTATTACAAGCACCAAATTCAGAACATGTAGATGTGCAGCACAGTTCCATTTCAGCCACTACTGAAAATAATATAAACGACAGTCATACTGCTACAGACTTGGGAACCTTTTTAGATAGAGACCTAAGTGATGAAGATAGAAGGGCTATAATAAGCTCTCAGCCATGTAGACCCGGAGGTCCATTTCCTAGGGATCCAAAACAGGATGGCAGAAAGTTTTCCGAATTCTACTATAACATACAAACTAAATATGGAATAGTGCCCCGTCTATGGCTATGTTATTCTAAAATATTGGATTCAGCTTACTGTGAACCATGCTGGCTATATTCAAAAAAGAAAAATCAGTGGTGTACTGGGGTTCGCGAATGGAAAAATTTAAGTCTTAAAATTCAACAGCACAGCACATCATCTTTTCATATCCAGGCATGCAAAATATATGACTTGTGGAAGAAGAACGGGACAATAGATTCAGAAGTTGAAAAAGTTTTGCGACATGAAACTTCATTTTGGAAACAAGTTTTAGATCGTCTATTCAACATTGTTTTAACATTATCAAAGGGTTCCCTACCACTTAGAGGACATCGAGAAAATATTTCAGAAATTGATGAATACCATGGACATTTCTTGGAACAAGTTAAATTTTTGGCAAAATATGATAATATTATGAAGCAAGTGGTCGAGATGCCGAAAGGTTTGTAATTGTATTTCTTAATAATATTTTCTTTGACAAAAAAAATAATTTTAGGTAGTGTAAAATACTTGAGTAAAGATATTCAAAATGAGCTTATTCATAGCCTCGCATTTAAGCTAGAAAATACCTTGATAGCAGAAATTAATAACGCACCATTTTTCACGTTAATAATGGATACCACGCAGGATATCACCAAAATTGACCAGCTTAGTATTATCTTTGTTTTAAAGACAATGGTATTATAATTAGATATGTCAACGTGAAGACTTTAGAAGGTCTTAACCAAGGAAGGACCACTGAAATTAAGGAAACTTTTTTAGGATTTTTTTCAGTAAAGGATCATTCCGCTGAGGGCATGGTAAAATCGGTATTGGACATATTAAATCAAAAAAATATTGACATCAAGAAATGTTACGGCCAAGGTTACGATGGTGCAAGCGTAATGAGTGGGATATACAATGGTGTACAACAAAAAATTAAGAACATTCAGCCAAATGCTGAATATGTACATTGCGCTTCTCATAATCTGAATCTAGTACTTTTAGATGCTGTGAACGGTTGTAGACCCATCGAAGGTTTTTTTACGAATTTACAAACTCTTTATTGTTTCTTCGGTAATAGTCTTAATCGTTGGGACATATTGGGTAGTTTCACAAGTGAATCAAATACAGTTTTTAAAAAACTAAATCCAACTTGATGGGCAGGTCGGTTGCTCTCTGTTACTGCTGTTAAACTCCGTTATATAGATATTATCAAATCCCTTACCGAAATAATTCTCAAAAGTTCAAAAAAAGACGAGATCGACCAAGCCAAAAGTTTGAGAAAAAATATGGAAACCTTTAACTTTATTTTGCATTGCCTGCTTATGCATAAAATATTATCAGAAATAAATTTTTCTTCAAAAATTTTGCAAAAACATAATTTAGACCTTGGGGAAGCCGCAAAAACATTAAGTCGCACCAAAATAAATTTGCAAAAATTTCGTTCATCATACGAAAATTTTATCGTCGAAGGAACTGAGTTAGCAAGAAAATGGGGAATCCAGCCAATTTTCTCAGAAAAACGTCAACCGAAAGTAAAATCGCATTTTGATGAACTTGCTACTGATTACCATTTTCAATGTCAAGATAAACGGTTTAAAATTAATGTGTTTTACTTCATGTTAGATATTGTTATTGAACGGCTTAGCACTAGATTTGAAAGCTTTGAAAAGTTGACAAATATATTTCCATTTTTGGAACCGAAAAATATTTTAAAAATGAAGGAAGAGGAACTAGTTAGAAGTTGCGATCAACTTCAAAAAAAGTATAGCGATGTACTAAATAATAATCTAAGCCTTCAATTTGTAAATGTTCGTGCTTTAATAAAACATGATTTGAATGACGATATGAATATTCGGGATTTTGCAAATTTATTATTGCAGAAATATAGTATCCTTGAAAGCGACTTTAATGAGGTCGTTATTTTATTGATTTTATTTTTGACACTTCCGGTAACAGTTGCCACCGCTGAAAGGTCATTTAGTAAATTAAAGATCTTAAAAAATTACTTAAGAAATTCCACAAGTCAGCATAGACTGCATGATCTCTCCATTTTGTCTATCGAACATAACACGGCATCCAAAATGGATATTCGGGATTTAGTTGAACAATTTGCTATTAGTAAGGCCAGAAAAAGAGACTTTTAAGTACCTAGTAGATAGGTTATATATTTAAAGAAATAAATGGCGATGGCATTTTGTGCATTTTTGACAACCCCTTCTCTTTTTACTTCAGTATTCAGTAATCACGTTAAGGTTCTTCAAGTTAAGGTAAACAGTTATATTTTGTGTTTATACTAAATAAATAATTTTTGTTTATTTTTGCAATTTTAGTTGCCTTGTTGTTGTTGCTGTGGATTCATTAGTAAAATGTATGTATTTTATTTAATAATTTAATCTTGTTTTAATTCAAATTTTTAATAAATGTAGTTATTTAAATAAAACGACTGATTATCAAGTATAAAATATAGGTTTTTTTAAATTTTAATACAAGAAGAGAGGGGCCCGATGTAATATTTGCTTAGGGGCCCAGTGTACCTAAGCGCCGCCACTGACTTCGAAAGAGTGCTCACAAAAGGATCAACGCGGAGCTCCAAACACTAGGAACCATCATATCAGAGCAGTTAGGATTTCAACGAGGAAAAGCGACAGCCATGCAGCTTGCGAGGATAGTGGACCAGGCAATGATAGGAAACAACACCAAGAAGACTACGACAGCGGCACTTTTGGACTTAGAAAAGGCTTATGACACGGTATGGAGGGAGGCCATGGCTACCAAGATGCACGAAGCAGGAATCGCGCCGACAATCACGAAGACCGTCACGAGCTACCTAAAGGACTATGTACAGGAATATGCATATATTGTTAAGTTTGTATTAGTTTTAGGTTAAATATCAAGTATCATAAGGCAATTCTTTATAAATAAATAAATAAATAAAAAAACATGCTAGGGTATAGTAGCGTTGTCGGTACCCTGACGAGCGATGGGTGGACGCTTCTCCACCGAGGAAGCGAAACAGCATTCCTCTACGCAGCATGTATTTAGGATTTTACCCTTTTATCGATCTCGTCGTTGGTGTGATTCCTTTAAAACTAAAGGACCACCGCAGTGCCCCTCGAAATGAAGGGCTGTAGACATGTGTCCTTGAGCGTTTCTCGATAAAATTTCATTCGTCTCATTTCCAGTCCACCGAGGAAGCGAAACAAGATTTCTCAACGCAGCATGTAATTAGGATTTTACCCTTTTATGGATCTCGTCGTTGGTGTGATTCCTTTAAAACTAATGGACCACCGCAGTTCCCTTCAAAATGAAGGGCTGTAGACATGTTTCCGTGAGCGTTGTTCGATAAACTTTCAGTCA
>MU192718.1:640-27637 GCA_016904865.1 Pissodes strobi | reverse complement strand
ACAAGTTATTCTACTTTATGAAACATGCTCCTAGACTTGGCAATTTGCTTACTTAAAAATCAAGAAAGTTAGCCAAGTCTGACAACATTGCAAGTAAATTGTCATCATTAACGTCATATAGGGAGAGTTTTCGCATTAAAATGTCACCAAACAGCCTCATTTCTGAAATTTCTTTTTCAATTTTTGGCGTCAAAAGTGCTTCATCCACAAATTTTTTTTGCATTAATGTGTTCCATTTGATGTAATCTTTCCATTGAACACAAAAAAACCTTTAAAATCGACAGTGCTTATATGACACCAGACCCTTTTTCGATGTATTCTACGTATTTATTTGTATAGTAGCTGAAGAAAGTTCCAAATTTCTCCGACTCGCGCGCACGATCGTTCGTCATTTCTCCCACTACACTAACGCACAGAGCGAATAGGCCTATAAGACGCCCTCCATTGACCGCAATCCATAGAGCTCAACGTCTACTTTGGTGTAATGAAAGAAGCAACTGGAATGATGCGTGGCGTACTGTGATGTTCAGTGATCAAAGCCGCTTTTGTCTTCGTGCTGACAGACGTACAGTTCGTGTCTGGAGACCAAGAAATGCGAGAGTTAATGAACGATATGTTCAAGAAGGAGGTGGAGGTGTAATGGTTTGGGGTAGAATTTTCTATGGAGGTCGAACGGAGTTGTATGTTTGTGAAGGTACGATGACGGGTGAAATTTATGCTCACGACATCATTGATAACATGGTGAATGATTATCGTTGGAATTTGGAGCCCAATTTCAGATTTCCGGATGATAACGCTCGCCCGCACAGAGCCAGGGTAGTACAGGAACGGCTAGCATTCAATGAAATTAATCATTTGCCATTGCCCCCGCTCTCTCATTATTTAAATCGCATCGAACATGTTTGGGACTTGCTTGGAAGGGCACTAATTGCCCATCAACCTCCTATTCAGAACGTAAGGTCACTGAGGCAAGTTCTTCCAAATTTATGGGATACATTGGATCAAAATGACTGAAAGAATTCACAATAACACCACAACTAACAATTTAAGTTTTATAATGGCTTTTAGAACGTTTACGTATTTTATAAAACAGCCACTGTTTTGTATACACTTTCACAATGTTCTTACAGCTCTTATAAGCATGGAATTGGCGCAGATTATAAAACAAATCGCCTGTTAGACATGCCCTGTAGATGTTATTTATTGCTATAATAAAACAGTTTTTAGAACACTTATAAATGTCTAATAAGAAATTAAAAAAACATTTATAAAACTGTTTTATAACAGCTCTGTTACTAGGATGAAATGAGACATTTAAAGGACTTTTTTAGATCCTTTATAAAAACGTTTTGTAAATGTTTTATAAAGCTAGCAACTTTGGCACTTTTGATACGAGCGCCAATAGTTACACGATCAATTTTTTTAACATTCCTATTTACACCAAATTGTTTGTGAATATGCAATTAGTCTCTTTAGTTGTTGTAGAAAGATACTAAAATCTGTTAACATGGTAGCAAAAATAAAATAAATGACAAATGGCTGATTCGTTATTAAAAGTACTTAAAAAAAAATGATTTAAAAAAGTTCACCCATGGAGCAGATGTGGCTGCGAAATTAAATTTACTGTTAAGTAATGGAACAATTCTAATAAAATTTTAACGCGCCTCCCGAATTATGATAATTAAAAAAATTTAAAATATAATTTAATTAATAAAAAAAATATATTATATCTATTTTTGGTAAATAGTTTATTAGGACCTTTTACATTATAAACTAGCCAGTCCAGCATATTCAACTTATATGAAAATGTTACGATAGACACGAAAAAAATATAATTAAATATATGGCCTTATACGATCCTTATAAATCAAAATTGTCCGAAACAGGACAATTATGCTGTGTATGTAGCTGTTATAAAAATCAAACAGGATTTGTCTAGGCAGAGGTGTACTCTGTATAAAAAGTAAATCACATATGTTTTACCTACAATTAACTAGTTTTTTAGTATAATGTTTCAATAAAAGGCAATAATTTCCTTTTTACCAAGAACGCCTCCTGTCTAAGAGCACAGGATTTTGATTTCTTGTAAAGTATATATTAGTAAATATATACCCTAATAATGTCGCTTTTTTCCGTTGTTGGCTTGAAAACCACTATTATTGTGTTTCTGACATTTTAGCTCACGTTCTTCCAATTCCAGTTTAACGAACTTTGTGTTTTTTTGAAACAAAATAAAAGTTTATTAAAATCGATTCTTACTTAGTTAAAAATCCTTATCCAAAAAGACATTTTATTAGGTTTTGAGCCAAAATATCTCGAATTGTGGAATATCGTTTGAAATAATAAAGCAAAACCATGTTTATTTTCTCTTTGTTGTTTTTACTTTTTCTTTCTTTTTATACCAAAAAAGCTACTTCCAATTTTAATTAACCATTTATTGCTGGCGATTTTAACATAATCGGTGCTAAGCATTAAAAACGGGCTCCTGAATGATTCGCTTAATTTTCCGGTTAATAGTTTGGAATTAAATTTGAAATCGATACCAATCTGTGCGCATAAATTCAAAGTACCTCTGTGTGTTTTTGCATTCTGAAAAAGTTTTAAGCCTGGCCACATATTTGAGTTCTCCATAGTTTATATAAAAAATTTTTTCTTCAAACGTCAGTAAATCCGTCATTACTCGACTGTGTAGGCGGCAGTGAAGTTTCGTTTTTCCTCCGCCGGAGCTTTACTTTTCACTTTTCCGCCGGCGGAGGTAAAAGTGTTATCATAGCAACATAGATGCAATACAAGCAAACATCAAAATAAGCGTCAACAACTCAAGAGTTATTAAACTAAAATTTGTATTTATCACTCAATGTGTGACTGCATTTCTAAAAATCACTAATTTAGGAACAAATTGATTATTATTTAATCGAAATATTTACTCAATAACTGCTTATCAATACGGAATTAAAACGCAATCGAAAACGCAATTTTAAAAATATAATTATTGTTGACAGTGTCCACTGACAGCTTTATGTTACATTACTATAGCAACAACCTGAGCCTATTCACCGACACCGCACCGGTCTAAGCCGCCTTGCGAACCCACTTATCTTTAATAATAATTATTATTACTATTAAAAAGAGACTTTTTGCATTAATTTGTCGACATTTGAAGAAAAAACAGCATATTTTATTTGGAGGAAAAGTTACTTTTCATGGCTTGCTCTCTATTACCAGCCTCACTCCGTTCGGCTGTTAAACACGAGCGCGCCATGAAAAGTATTACTTTTCCTCCATATAAAATAATATACTATTAATATGTATGTGCTGTGTATGTATAGACCTCCGGGCTGTGATCTGACTATCTTTTTTCAGAGACTGGACAGTCTCTTGTGCCGGTTTCCGCTACATTCTAGACTGGCTTTGGGGGGTGACCTAAATATTAATTATGGTGTTAAATCGTCTTTACACACCCAAACATTAGACAATATATTTGGATCCTTCAATTTACAAATGCATGTAACCAGTCCGACGCGCGTCACTCAGAATTGCTAGTCAATTTTTGATTATTTCTGTACAAATTTTGATCTAGAGGATGTGAGGGTTTTGTCAGCAGCGCTATCTGATCATGAGGCTGTTTTAGTTGGGTTCCCGCTTGGGGTTGATCGGAGAGAAGGGAAACGGAGAATGGGTAGAATATTTAACACTCAGAATTTTAAAACCTTTAGCGTACAATGCGCAGCCGTACAGTGGGACCATATTACATATTCTCCCGATCCACTAAGTGCATTTCACCACGACCTGACTAACCTTTTTAATAAAGTCTTCCCGATTAAAAAATTAAAACGTAAATAGGGTAAACCGTGGATAACATCTGGTATAAGAGTCTCTTCTGAAACAGACCGACCCTAGGTATGCGAATTAACAAAGAAGAGTTCTAAAATAGTGAAATTCACCCACAAAATTGGAATACACTCAGTATTATAATAAGCTTTAAAAAACGCTCATTTCATGCAATCGTACCAAATAAGGGTCGAGAGGCAGGTAGAATAGGGACGCGCGCCGGGAATCCGGACTAACACCCGACGCGAGACCGATAGGTACGTCTTTGTCTAATGCAGTGGTTAAATGTGTGGGATTGGAATGTTTGATATTTTCTTGTCGCACTTACAGAGTTAAATCGGATCATTTCCATATAAAAACGCGACAAAAAAGCACGGATAGGCAGAAGAAACCTTCTCTCTAACCCTATACCTTCGCTTTCGGGCTGATTGGTTTTCCCTATATACCTTCGCGTTCGGCTGAGTGGTGTCTTTACAATCTTAACCTTATCCCCGTAAACTATTTCCTAGCACTTACCGTTAATTGCTAAATAATTAGTATCTGTCCTAACGATGAAACGAAGAGCCAACAAACGTAGTGCCGCAGGCACTAGTTCCAGGGGAGAAGAACCTGCTTCTTCGTCCATAGGTAAATAATGGGTTTATATTTTCCATATTTTAAATGGATAAACTACAAGACTTTGTTTTAATAATGTTCAAAGTAAAGGGAAAGGGTACAGCAAACTCATAGTACAGTGGATTGGAGTTCGGTAAAATACGTTCTTTTGTTTGGGACTTATTCCTGCAATAGGTGGTGTACAAGATAAATCTATTAATCAAACTAAACTTCTTTATTATAAATCAATAACAAGATGGGCTATTGTTAGTAAGAACTTTAAATAGGTATTCCCCAAAAATGCTACAAATAAACAAATATAAAACAGGGACCTACTGCGTCGACTGATGCCTTCGTCCCGCCCCCCAAAAGAAACCTTCGGGTCACATCCCAAAAGAAACCTTCGGGTCACCCCCCAAAAGAACCTGATGACGTAATTCCGTGGGGGATCCCATACGTCTTGGTCAAGATCTTACCGATTATGCTCCCTACTTGTTACTAACTTAGGTATCAATTCCTTAAGGTGTGTAGGTATACCAGGTGGTATGTACGAGGACTTCTAGAGTAAATGTCGCGAAATTACCGAGCATTGAGCACAGTGTAAGGGCATGCCTTTTGGATTTTGATACTTAACTCCGTTGCAAAATTGTCACCACTTGTTTTAGGTTTGAGGGTCAAATGAAATGATGTAATGCAAAATAAAATATAATTAACTAATTATACATTGGTTTATATGATAATGGTTTATTGAAATTTTGTAAGTCTCAAATATCCTTCCTTTCTATTAAAGAAAATAAATGTATTAAATGGTCTTTCATTGTTTTATTACCAGTATTATCTGGTACCGAGGAAGACAAGACTTCTACTTTAGGAACCTACTACTACACAACGTCAATTAAACAGGGTCTGAGCCGACAGTAATAATATTTATTATCATTATTGTTACGATCACGTCCAACAAAGTTGCTGTCTTTTGGGTGCAAAAGGGTGTACCCGGGTCAGTGGCGTTTCACTTCTAAAAATTTGCGCTGTTTCCACTATATTCGCAATTTTAATATTGACAACAACTTTTTCGTATCGTATTTTAATTCATATAAACGGATTTACAGGAAGGCTATTAGGAATGCCAAGGATTTATATTATAAACATCGTTTTTCAAAAGCTGGGAACAAGACAAGAGAGAACTGGTCTATCATAAATGACTTAAGAGGCAGACGCGCCTCGTGCTCTGGTACTGTCGACGTGAGGCCGGATGCTCTGAATGCTTTTTATTGTTCTGTGGCGGAAAGAACGACTTCCAACATGGAGACTGGTGGGGACCCTTTGAATTATCTTAGCGAGGTGAACGTTCCTTGCAGTTTTGGTGTACGGGGAACGGCTAATCGATGGTTCGAAACTTACCTTTCGGGGAGGGTTCAGGTGGTGAGAGTTGGCGACGATGAGTCTGCACCCCCGGTGCCTCAGGGATCCGTACTGGAACCTGTTCTTTTTTTAGTGTATATAAATGACCTTGCGATGATCGATATTCGGGGGAAGATCACCCTCTTCGCCGACGACACCACTCTCCTATGGCATGCAAAAACGGGTGACAATCTTAAGGAAATTATAACCTCGGATCTATCAAAAATTAAGGCATGGTGTGATGCTAATTCCCTTAGCTTAAACGTCACTAAAACCAATGTACTTACTTTTGGCTTAAATTTTTATGATTTACATATAAGTGATCAACATGTCGAAAATAGATCAGTCACTAAGTTTCTGGGCCTTTTGTTAGACAATAAGCTTAAATTTGATGAACACATTTCATTACTGCGTTCTAGGCTAGCCTCTGCTTGCTTTGTCGTTAGAGTGGTTTCGGGCGAATTGGGGACCGCGACGGCTAGGATGGTGTATTTTTCACTATTTGAGTCGCACCTTCGATATTGTATAGCATTCTGGGGCTTTTGCAGCCAACAGTCGTTCAATTCGATGTTTGTTTTGCAGAAGAAAGCCATACGATTTATGTGTCAGGTAGGAATTAGGGAACATTGTAGACCAGTATTTGTTAAGCATGGAATATTATCATTAGTATCTTTATTTATTCTTGAAACAGTCTGTCTGATTCACAAAAAATCTTGTGCTGAGATCCCTGATCGATCACATAATACAAGATTGGCCTTAAACCAAAATGTGCGCCTTCCTATTCCCAGACTAACAGTTACAAAAAAATCAATTATGCACGAGGGCCTCAAGATCTATAACCGTTTGGGCACTGAGTACAGACGGTTGCCATACTCGCGGTTTCGGAGGAAGATCAAGAGTGTTTTGGCGGCAAAGTCTTATTACAGCCTGGAGGAGTATTATAATGATAGTTGGTAGTTTTGTCAAGTATTTTTATTTTCATTTGTATTTTTATTTCTATTTTTATTTGTATTTTTATTGTATTTTTATTTGCATTTGTATCTTTCTTTCTATATTTATTCTCACTTTAATTTTAAAATTGATTTTTACTTTGTATTGTATTATATTACTTGATCTTATTTTATATACATAAGGGACTGCTTTGTAGACAAGAGATTTGTTCTTCTTGCAATAAAGCACATTTTGACTTCTTTGACTATTTACCGGTTAAACTTAATATGATAATATGTAAAACGAAAGAAAAATATACTTAAATTGAAGTTTACAATATAGTAATTTACCTAACAAAATTACTAAAAATTATACTTTATTACTTGTGTTAACAAAATAGTAGCAATCCTGTATAATCAAGCTATTTAAAAACAAAATATGGTGAAAAGTTACGAATGGTCAAAAGTTGAAACAAAATTTGATAGAAACTGTGGTATACAAAATAATATACAAATTAATTCAGTCCGATCCTGTAAGCACGCGCCAATAATGCGTAATGTTTGGGTTTGGGACGTTACGCGCGTAATCTATAGGTGGCTCTGTGTTGCTGTCCGTGTAACGAGATATTTATCGAACAGTTAACGAATTTTAACACAGCAGATTTTCATTTTTGTTTTATAAAACCTTTTTGTACTGATCTTATAAAACAAAAGGCTCCCATAGCTGATTTATTATTGGTCTATGCAATTTTCCCTAACCTAAAATAGTTGGTGATTGGTATATTTTATTGTTATAAAAATTCTTTTGGGATAAATGGGAAATATTATTTGATACTGCCCATGACCGAATGTCTTCTCTTAGCATTCCATTTTTTCCTATCTCGCACAAACTGATGTTGATCGCCGGGATCAGAATCTAATTCGGCAATCCAACTTTCAATTTCAGCTTCCCGTTCAACATCATTCAGTGGTATAGCCAGATGAGAAATGCAATTAATGTTAATTTCATTAGTCTCCTCTGTTGGAGTATAGTCATTTCGATTGCTAATCTTCAAGGTCTCTGAATGATTGTTAGAGCTAGATCCACTAGTGCTTTCTATCTGTGGATCACTTACGATCTCAAGATATTTACTTGTAAGTTTTCTGTAAAATGTACCACTTCTTCTAATTTTTTTTTCAGCTACTGTATGACATTTTGTTTGTACGTGCAAACAAAAAATATTATTACACCAAATAAAAAGGAAGGCTATTTGATAACAGTTTTATAATTACTGTTGTGTTAACATTTTAATGTTAAAATACCTGTTTATGCAACATATTTGTGTTTTAACTGTTTTTTGTAAAACTATAAAACAACAATTTTATAATTACTCGCTTTTATACCAATCTGCTGCAGAAAGCAATTCACTTTTATTAATAACAATTAAAAAACTATTTTATTATTAGTAAATATGTTCGTAACAAAACAGTTTTATTATTGCTTTTATAGCGATAAATTAATCCAAAAAAGCACCATTATAAAATGCTTTTAGAGCAAAGTATCATTCAGAGCTAATATGCCCTATAAAAAGTATTTTATAAACGTTTATAACTTTATAACTTATTCTATAATTATTTTATAATTTTGCTGTAAAAATGTTTCCAAAACTATTTTAGTGACAGAACAGTTAAGCGCAACAAATTTATCGCGAATTAATACTTTATAAAACATAAAAGTTTTTACGAAGCGTCAATATAACAATTATAAAATATATTAGTTCGCCAACGATGTCGAATTGCTAGTTGGGACACGAACTGTACGTTTATCAGCACGAAGACAAAAGCGGTTTGGATCACTGAACATCACAGTACTCCATGCATGTTTCCAGTTGGCTCTTTCATTGCACCAAAGCAAACGTTGAGTTCTATGAACTGCGGTCAATGGAGGGTGTCTTATAGGCCTATAGTAATGTTAACCTGCTTCATTTATTATTTAATCGATTTAAAACCGTCCGAGGGGTAATACGAATTCTGGTTGCAGCAAAAAGGTCCTGGCTGAGCAACGTGCAGTTTCTTTTAGGATCCATCCTAGCTCCTCTCACTAATCTTCGGTCTTCCATAACATTTGTCGATCTGGTCTAACCTTCCTATGCCTGTCGAATCAGTTATTAAGTCGGGAAATTACATTTTGAGAGACATTATACTATTCAGCCTCATCGATCTGTCTTACACCTTCAAGAATCAACCCAATGGCATGATTACCGTTAAATGACGTCTATTCATATTGTAGATGACAGAATAACCACAATATCGCAAACTGCGCTTCGTAACACACAAACAAAACTAAACTTTTCAACAAATAAAAACTAGATATTTGGGGATCCAGCCAGAACGGTGCCCCTTCACACATGCGCTGAATACGAATATGCCTGTTGTCCAGCTGATTTTCGTGAAATAAGTCTGAAATTTTCAAAATGGCGGCTATTCTGGTATTTTTTTTCCAATAAAATGGTGCTAGATATAGAAAAAATTCAAGATAGCAAATTTGTTGAGCGAAACAAAAATACATAGAATTAATGCATAGTTAAATGTAAATGCTCCATATGCGTGCTATGAGGTAGGCAAAAGTGACTTAATTTAATTTTAATGATCCTTTTTTTTTGTTTTGCCGTTACGCATATTTTACTACTACAAACTTTGTTTAAAGTACATATTAGTGTAAGTGCCCAGCGACATAAAGTTGCATTTATGAATACTGTCTTGGAAAGATTTGTGTGGCTTAATTGCGGTTAGTCTGCCACCTTTTTCCTTTATGAAAAGTATCGGAGTGGAGGCTTTTCCTTTCCAGTTTTTCCGAAAACCGATCACTTCGCGTAGTGCAAAAAATTTATGGATACTGTTTTTTCTTAAATTTAATGTAATCGCGAGACAAGTTTATGAAACGCGCGAAAAAAAATGTGTCCGACAAAAATGTTTGATCGTTACGGGTGTATACCAACTCAAACATATCTAATTCACAAGTTAGAAACATTTTTGGATAACGACCTGATTTTTTCAGGATTACTTAATAAAAATATGTAGAATATAAATATCCAATTGTCGGACAAAGTACATTTTCCTATTTTCCAGTCCGACGCGCTAAAATCAACTTGCAACACGTTTTTTCTTATTAATGTTACAAGGTAAGCAAGTAAAGATTTTAATTAAAAACAAGCCAAACACCGGAGAGTCGTGTTTGCAATACCCGGCTCCGGGAGCGGAGTCGTAGAGCGTTACCAGTTCTTACCAATTAAACTGGAAAAGCTCCGCTGGTTTTGTACCGGGATGTTAGGCACGCTTATCATACAAAGAAACTCAATCTAAATTTACGGATCAATTTATTAGCTTCTAGGTATTTTCCTCAACAGCAACAATCTTACAGTAAAATTTTTGCAATTTAAAGGCGACAAGGATTTTTATTTATAAGAATATTTTAGAAAATATATTATAGAATATTTATGAAATTGTTGAATCTAACAGGCGAAGGAATGTCAAAGACTATTAAGTAATTAATTATAATGGTACAATATGATGATTAGCATTTAAAGATCCTTTACACAAATAGTGCACTATGTAAAAATCGACCTCGCCTATTGGTCGATCCATCTCGTATTACGAGATGTCTGCGTGATGCAATCGATTTCTGTCAAGAGCTCTTGTGGTGTAGAGGTTCATACAGATGGGTCTCACCTGGATGGCCGAGGTTCGAACCCCGTTGCTATTTTGTATTTTTTTTTAAAGATTATGTTTTTTCTTGATTTTGGTTATGTCTTGGGTTACTTTGGATTAGCACTTGGTTAGTTTTCTTTTCTCGAGCCCCCGTAGCGAGCGAAGCGAGCGGAGGGCCATGCTGATCGACCAATAGGAAAGGCCGATTTTTATATAGTGAACTATTTGTGTAAAGGATCTTATAATGCTGATGATTATTTACCTTTATGCCTCAAGTAACTGAGTAAAGTTTCTGACTTAATGAACGGTAGATAGTGCTAGTCGTAATATTTAGTATATAGGCAAAAGCGGTCTTAACGTGCGGGTCCAAAGTTCACATTTTTCATTAAATGTCATTCCTTTGACAGATTTTATATGCAAAATCTGCCACGAATGAAGTTTTTGCTGAAAATTGTGACCTTTCTTACGATAAGATTCCTTTTGACTATAGCAGCATAGAATATCGGAAAAATCGTCATCTTATTGTTCTGTGTTCTGCATTGAGTAATAAACCAACTTTCTATTTACTGAATTTGCCTGTGTTATTTAATTATTCCCGGATTACATGGATACGAAGAAATCAGGACGATTAAAGGAGGTGGGTACTTTGACTTATTTCATTTGCGCTCTATGTTTGGAATGTTTCGGCTTCATTGACTTGTTATAGATACTACAGTTTAATATTAACTTTGTCGTTAATCATTATTTTTTTTACGTCTCACTTTTTCATTTTTATTATTGGCCTACTTACCTGTCTTTTCTTATTAAATTAATTCTCTAATTATTAAATTAATTCACGGTTGTTATTTTATTTTTCATTTGTTCGGATTGTTTAAATTCAAATCTACCTAATCAAATTAATTTCTAATTTAGTTAAGTAATTTTTTCTTGGTAGTTGCGAAGCTTAGGCTAAAACGAGTGCCATATTTCAGCTTTGGGGTGTTTCTTGCTTATGCCGTCTACAAGTCCGTGGCGCTTTATAAATCTAACCCAATAAATCTAACCCCAATCTCCGGAATTAGAGCTAGGGCCTATTTGCACGCTTTGAAGACGACTCGTTCTAGCTTACGCATCTGTACTTGCAAGTTCCCTCAATTTTAAATTTTTCTTATTTGATATTATTCACCCTCGGTCTCTTCTAAGTCGAGGTGAAGGTTTGCGCCATTTAGAAGAAAGAAAATGCGTGGCAATATATTGGAATAATACAAACTAAATTGTGTTTGTAAATGAAAATAAATATAAACTAAGCAAAGCTGTAGCATTTGTTTATGCCAAAATTTGAAAATGCTACAGCATTTTGAACACTTGGGTCGTCATTAGTAATTCTAGTACTCAATCTTTGGAGTTATGTGCGTATTCATAATTATTTTAATGTGTAATATTAGTTAAGTTTTGATAGTGTTAGTCTTAATTTTTAGTATTAATTGTTAGTATAGCAAATCGTAGTAAAAGCAATATATTTTGAAAATCAAAAATAACTATGTGCTTTTGAAAATTTAACTTAACATTTATAAAATTAAAAATATTGTCATCGTTATTAATGTTTTCATTGTATAATTTTTCATTTATTATAAACGTGTTCTAAAATTATCCAATAAATAAAATAAAAGCGTCTTTAAAACGGATAAATTAATACAATTTTATCTGTTTTGGATAATATCTAAGGTTCTAAAAAGCATATAAATTTGACCTTTTTACCGAAATGTTGAGGCTTTACTGCTTTATTAGATAATGTAAAGAGTTATAATATATCGTATTTATTTTCTTTGCGAAATATTTAATTATATTTCGGCCAACGCTATCTAGCGGCGAGGGCAAAGCTCAAGGATACAAAAGTAAAAGCTCAGTTTGTAGTGCAAATAAGGCTCTCTTAAATGAGATCAAGCTTGTTAAAATTGCTTATACCAAACCGGAGTAATCGTAATTTATTTAAAATAACATTTGAATTCACCCAACCATTTATATTAATTACTAAATAGCAAAACATTGTGTGAGAGAAAGTATCGGAAAAAGTGTAAGAATTAAAATGCAGATATTTTCGATAACTGTTAATCAATCAAAACATGAAGAAAATCTTAATTTTCGGTTGGTCAGGACTGTTACACCCTCTAGCGGGCATTTTGGAAACGCTAAAATAATTTCCAGCGTTTTCTCTTTAAAAAATTACCCCAAACTCTACAATATTTAGTTTTTGAGATATAGGCTGCCATTTTTAGTTGGCCACCTGGTATAAGATATTTTGGAGGCCCTATTTCTAAAAAATATGAATTTTCCACCCGTAGAAGTGTTTCATATGTTTCGTGCTTATTTTCAATGAAATGATAATGTAACTGTTGCCGATGGCAACAGTTACATTATCGCATTTTGTGTGGACAGAAGGGCAGCATTTACTTATATTGAATGATTAGAATGAATATTAATTATTACTGAAATTTCTAATATAATGTTGGTATTTTGTTAAATATTATGGTAAAATAAGCATAATTAGGATTTAATAACAACAAATCATCCGAAAAAATCTGACTTATTTGCGGTTATGTCAGAAAACTCCTTCTAGCAGCTAGATAAGAAATCGCAATCACCCCATTGAAGGCACTATTGATGGCCTAAACAAGAGAAGCCTTTTTCAACGACTCGAATCTTATTAAGATCCGTTCAGCCGTTTTGAAGTTATTGACATTTATTTACAAAAATGTTCGGACACTCCCCACCATTTTCCTTCAACAGATAGATCAAAAAGTGTTTAACAAAAAAGAATCGAATTTATCTCGGCCCTAACATAGCAATGCATTCTACTATCTTTAATTTAAGAAAATTTTGCGGGTTTTAAAATTTAAGATTGCTATTAGGCCCTCTAGCGACCAATTTGGAATCTTAAAAATAATTTCCAACATTTTCTCTTGGCCACTTTAGTAATATTTTTTTTACCGTAAATCTTTACCACAATTACTTTTCGAGATATAGCCGAGTGTCCTTAGTTGGCCAACCGGTGCATAGGACAAACTAATTAATAAAAAAAATTAAACAAGCAAATAGGGTTTTCTGTATATCAACATAAACAAAACAAATCATTAAAATTATTTGATATGAGTAGATTAAATTCATTTCCAAAGTATTTCAGATCGCAGTGTAGTTTTTGAACAAAACGCGAATAGATAAAAACCGAAACACTGATACCTCCAAGATGATTTTTTTTTATTAGTAACTGTTTCTGGTTTTGAGAAGGACTAAGATATTTCAGCCGAAACGTTAACAGAAATAAACAAAGGATGATATGTTCATGTTTTGAACTTTTTAAATAAGCAGGGATAAAACCCAACAAATTCCAGTAAATTAATAATTATATATTTATTTGTGTTACGAACAATTGTGACAATTCAATTATCGATAATGGAGAAATCATAAAATATGGATAAGGACCACTTTAAATAGATGTCACGTTAATAATTAATATAATTTGGCTTAGTTTTTGCCGGTAGCGTCCCCGGAGCGAGCGGAGGGCCACGCGTGAAGTGAAATATTAGTTTGGGTTATGATATTATAGTCTGTCACTTCACGCATGTCCTCCCGCTCGTTTCGCCGATGGCTCCGAAGGCGCAACCAACAAAAATTAACCCAAGCTAACCCGATTAGAACAAAAAATCTAAAAATTATTTAAATATTAATTTCTATACCTTGAGACGGAAATAATAGTCAGTGACGTCAGTCACTAATTCGAAAACAGACCAACGTGAGCGGCTTAAAGTAATATTTAACAATAAATCTGGTATGAAATGCTCGCAAAATGCCGCTTATTCTAAATGCGGAAACAGCGTTCCGGCACAAAACGTGCACCGCTGCCAAATTCATTGTGACCCGTATACGCGCGTTACGCGGAGCATTTGATGCAGCTGTATTTTAACAGAGGTTCGCGATCGACGGACGTAAATGTACTGATATTTTGCGACCGTCGGGCGGAGGTCGCAACGTTGCAACAGTAAACGAGCATGTACCCTGTGAGAGATCTGTTGCCTAGTCGCGCTTGCGGGTTTAGGTTATCGTTTTGTTTTAACATTGAAAATGTCTCTGTTTTCCTAAATAGGGCCTCAAATCGTGAAAAAGTGCATGCTACATTTGCCACACATATCGTCGTACGCGTGAGAGATCGTGTTAGCTTGTTTATTTAAACATAAATTGATTATAACGTATCGGAATAGGTTCTAATAACTAAAATAAATTGGAACTAACTGAAACTAACCGAAAGTGTATTGAACGACTATCCAAAACTAACGAAAAGCACCAAAACGGGCTAAATCGTATCGAAATAGATTTAAAATATTGAAGTAAGTTAAAACTAACCCAAATTAACCGAATTTTGGTGACTAACCAAAACTAACCAAAAACATTAAAATTGCTTATAACGTATCAGAACCGGTTCAAATTATTAAAATAAATTGGAACTAACTGGAAGTAACCGAAAGATGATTGAGTGACTATCCAAAAATAACTAAAAGCACCAAAACGGTCTAAAACATATCGAAATAGATTAAAAAGATTGAAGTAAGTTAAAACTTACCCAAATTAACCGAATTTAGGTGACTAACCAAAACTAACCAAAAGCATTATAATTGCTTATGCCATATCGAAAGGTGATTGAATGTCTAATCAAAACTAACAAAAAATAACTAAGAGCACCAAAACAGGTAAAACATATCGAAATAGATTAAAAATATTGAAATAAGTTAAAATTAACCCAAATTAACCGAATTTTGGCGACTAACTAAAACTAACCAAAACATTAAAATTGCTTATAACGTACCGGAACCGGTTCAAATGACTAAGATATATTAAAACTAACTGAACTTTACTGAGACTTGACTTAACGACTAACCAATAGTAGGTAACTAAAAGCATCAAAACGGGCTAAAACGCATCGAAATAGATTTAAAATATTGAAGTAAGTTAAAACTAACTTAAATTAACCGAATTTTGGTGACTAACCAAAAACCCTAAAATTGGTTATAGTGAACAGAACTGGTCCAAATGATTAAAATAAATTAAAATTAACTGAAATTAACCGAAAGTTGATTGACCGACTAACCAAAATGGACCAAAAGTAACCAAAGGCATCAAAAGGGGCTAAAACAAGTTGAAACTAACAATTAACCGAATTTTGGCGACTAACTAAAGTTAAACAAAAACATCAAAGTTGGATATGACGTATCGGATCCGGTTCAAATGACTAAAATAACTTAAAACTAACTAAACTTAACCAAAAGATGTTGAACCAAAACTAATCAAGAGTAACCAAAATAAGCTAAGACATATCGGAACAGATTACGAATAAAATAAGTAACTAACCCAAATTAACCGAATTTTGCGACGACCTACATTATTAGCCAAAAACGTTTAAATTGTTTCAACGTATCGGAATCAAATGGCTCAAATAAATTGGAACTTACTGAAAGTAACCGAAAATTGATTGAATAACCAACCAAAGCTAACCAAAAGTAACTAAAAGCACCAAAACAGGCTAAAACGTATCGAAAAAATTAAAAATATTGAAGTAAGTTAAAACTAATTCAAATTAACCTTATTTTGGCGACTAACCAAAAACACTAAAATTGGTTATAACGTTTTGGAACCGGTTGAAATAACTAAAATAAATTAAAACTAACTGAAATTAGCCGAAAGTGAACGACTAACCAACAGTAACCAAATGCACCAAAATGGGCTAAAACTTAGGTAACAGAACAGATTAAAAACATTAAACTTATAAGGTGAAACGAACTTGAATGAACCGAATTTTGCCGACTAACTACAATTAAGCATAACGTATCGGAACCGGTTCAAATTACTAAAATAATTTAAAACTAACTAAAGCTAACCGAAAGCTAATTGAATGACTAACCCAAACTAATCACAAGTAACCAAAAGCACCAAAACGGGCTAAACCGTATCGGATTAAATTGCAAAAATTAAAGTAAGTTAAAACTAACCAAAACAAACCGAATTTTTGCGGCTAACCAAAACTATCTAAAAAGATTAAATTTGATTATAACGTATCGGAGTCAGTTCAAATGACTAAAAAAAATGAGCGAATCTGCTAGTAGTCGAGACACTGATGTGTAAACATATCCTATAACGACATCGGTTGTAAAAAAATGGCATCAGCACGTTGTGTTCCCAAACGGTCACCCATCCAAGTACTAACCCTGCCCGACGTTGCTTAACTTCAGTGATCGGACGAGAACTGGCATTTTCAATATGCTAAGGCCGTCGCCTGTACGTTTTAGCTTGGTCATAGAATAAAAATTACGTTTAATAACCAAGTTTAAAATAATAAAAAATCAACGCGAACGAAGCCCCGGGTAAAAGCTAAACATATGTTCTTTACTACACTCTTGAAAATATCTGTACAAAATTTCATGATGATTGAAACAGTTTATGCGTGATAGCGTAAGAAACAAGCAAACAAACAAACACATTCGCATCTATAATATTTGTTAGGTTTTTTTAATAATACTTACTGGCAGCTTCGGAATGGGTTAATTCACTGCACAAATTCGACGCGATAATCTAATGCTATCAGCAGCGAATAATAACTACGATAAGAAGATTCACTCTCCGCGGCGGCACGTCAACGGTATGTCTCCTTCCCCGCGCGAAAACTAGCATGATACTGGCATGTGACCTTTGGACCCGGCGCACACTGGTCAAATTTCTAGGAAAGCTGGCCATAATAAGGTTTACCAGAAATAGGACATACAAGTTATTAAGTATTACACGTTTAATATATCGTGTTTTAGAGAAATAATTGTTGAATTTTTTGCTCATCATCGGTATTTATATATAGGGAGTATCAATTATCACTAACGATAAAAATCATGTATAAAAATCATTTGTATGTTCATGAATCGTTTTAGAAAATGATTTTGAAAATTAAGGGCTCCTTCGTTGTAAAGAAAAGGGTTTTACATTTTTAATTCGATGATCCAAATTTTGTTTTTGCAAAGGTTAATTCAGGAGTCTCACGAGCAAAATGAATGTTAAGCGGACGACAGAAACGCGTTGATGAGGGCCTGAAATTTTGCCATACATGTATTTCAGAGTTATCGTTTTCTTTCTTAAATTAATCTAATAGGAACGAAACTAGTAAAAAATATAGAAGCATCAGTGCAGCTGTTGTTCAAAAACACTTGCTTATATTCGGACTATCCCAAGGTAATATTAATTAAAGCCATATTTACAAATTAAAACTAAATTATAAATTTTTATCTGCTGATTCAGCCAAAGTATTTATTACCTCTTTTTATAATAACATCAGTCTTGCATCAGCAATAATGATTCTGCCGAAATTTAAGCTTCAGTTTCACTTACTACGATATTATGGGATTAGGGGTGGGCGACAATAATCGATTATTCGATTCACTTTTAAGAAATTACCGATTAATCGACTTATCGATTAATATTTCAGAAAATATCGATGATCGATTATATCGATTAATCGGTTATTCAGTTGTTTGCTAAAATACTAAGCGTTAAATCGATTATTCAATTTCTTGCCCACCCGGTACCGAAAACTTTACAACAGATATAGCTTTTAAAATTCCAATAATTTAATAATGCGTTGAGTTAAGGCTAATTTAAATGACATGTGAAAATACTTTCAGCACAATATATGAAGCAAAAAAAAAACAGAGAAACGTAAATGCTCAAACAAGACAGCAGCAGGGAAAGCTGCGCACGTTACAAATTTAGCCAATAAGGGATCCTCATTTGCATTTTAAGATCCTTTACACAAATAGTACACTATGTAAAAATCGACGTCTCCTATTGGTTGATCCATCTCGTATTACAATATGTCTTCGTGATGCAATCAATTTCTGCCAAGAGCTCTCGGGAGTGTCGTGGTGTAGAGGTTTAGACAGCTGGGTCTCACCTAGACGGCCTGGGTTCGATCCCCGTTCCTTTTTTTATTTTTTTAAGTTTATGTTTCTAAACAGTTTTTTTCTTGATTTTGGGTACGTCTTGGATTAGCTTGGGTATGTCTTGGGTTAGTTTGGGTTAGCACCTGGTTAGTTTACTTTCTTTGAGCCCCCGTAGCGAGCGAAGCGAGCGGAGGGCCATGCGAATTGACCAATAGGAGAGGCCGAATTTTTATAGGGCACTATTTGTGTAAAGGATCTTATAATGCTCCTCATTTCGACGCGCCATTTTCTGATAATCTGGCTTCAGTACTTCAGTTGTTGCACAAGCAGGTATAACACCAACACATATCCTCCACGGAGTGTTAGCACGTTAGCTGTGTAGTATATCAGTATTTATCTTTTTATTATGTATTTGGGCAAAACTATTCGATAAGAAGGATCACTTTCCGCGGCGGCAACGATATCGGCAGGCCATGATACAAATAAATCAATCATGTTGGCAGGCGACCTTTGACGCGACGGCCATAGACCAGCTCATCCTTTTGTCAGATTAATTTTCATGCCTAAATTATATAGTCGAGTCAATATTCGATATAAGATAATATCGCTATTTTTTAGTTGTATTGTATTACAAAATAGGAATGAAATATACAGTAAAAATATTGTGCGAAACCTTTAACCAATTTTAAAAATACCCAAAAGGCCAAAATTTAATTAAATATTAAAAGATGAGGAAAAATCGAGCAACATTTTCTTCTTGATGTCTTTTGTCAGAATATTAGTATTCGGAAATATAGTGAAATCATTAGCACAAAATCAAAATCTTTTAAATATTAGTTATTACATACCTTGAGTATTGTTATCAATAATAACTAACTAAAAACGTTAACAGATTTTTGAAACAGCCAGTTGAGTACAAACTTAATCAAAATATTTATTTGGTGATAATAATAAAAAAAAACATAACGTAAGTTTGACAGGGCGCTGCAAACAATTCAGAAGATATCAATTGTGTTTTTCCAAAGCCAAATAGAGTGTTCGAGTGCTATAAATAATTTCGTCATAAATTTGATTAAATATACCGCAAACGAAAATATTGTTTATGGCCAGCTTTTATTTAAATTCAACCTGTGTGCGGCGAAATTCGCCGATCGTTACCAGGCAACGAAGAAATTAAACGACGATCCCTTTGTAGTGCTCTCTTGTCATTAAGTGGACCTTCTTGTCGTAGTTAATATTCGCTGCTATCAGGAATAACATCAACATATGGACACAGCTTATTTACCTAGTAATCTTGGGCCGACATCCTTAGATTTGGGAAAGTCAATAACCAAATTTTGCAAATTTTAGAAGAGGGCTATGACTCAATATTGTTTTAAACGTCTGGGTATCTAAATAATACTTTTGACAGTTCGTTTGATTTAAAATAATAATATGCTAAAATCCGTTTAAAAACGATTTTAAATGACAAAATTGTATAAAACCCCATAAATTCGTACTTTTTTAAGACGATAGCCGTGGCTTCTGACGAATTTGTTGTGGATTTTGAAGCGAAAATTCATTTTAAATTCAACCGTCCATTAAAAATAAGCTGTGCTATAGATCCAAATATACTGCGAATATGATAATTAATAAATATTACTTTTGACTGTTCGTTTAATTTAAAATGTGCTTTTTTATCATCTAAAATCTATTTCAAATGATTTTAAATGGCAAAATTGTATATAATACCGCCCTAGTGGCTAGAATCGGTTTACACATTTTCGTCCCATTTGCCGAGATTTACCCTCATACCTTCGCGTAAGATGTTTACATATCAGTAGCTTGGAACTAACGGAAAGTTGTTTGAGAGACTAACCAAAAGTGACTAGAAATAGCCAAAACGGGCTAAACAGAATCAGAACAGGTTAAAAATATTACAGTAACGTTATGCCAATACATAGTCAAAAGCGGTCTTATCGTGCGTGTCCAAAGGTCACATTTTTATTTATTATTTATTTATTTATTTATTATTATTTTTCATTAAATGTCATTACTTTGACAGATTTTACACGCAAAATCTGCCACAAATGAAGCTTTTACTGAAAATTGTGACCTTTGGACCCGCACGATAAGATCGCTTTTGACTATAATTATATTATATTAATAGATTTTTCCTCGGATTTTCCTATCTAAAAGTGAAGGGTATTTTTTTCGGTTTTCATATCTACCCATTTTTGATGTGTAAACATCTTACGCGGCGGTATGAGGGTAAATCTCGGCAAATGGGACGGAAATGTTTAAGTTTAAACCAATATTGAGTCATAGCCCTCTTCTAAAATTTGCGAAATTTGATTATTGACTTTTCCAAATCAAAGGATGTCGGCCCAAGATGAGTAGCTGGTAAAAGAACAAGCTTTGTAGATTTTCCTGTCGAAAGTATGCAGTGAATTAATCCACAGTATAGTGCTATAGACGGCCTCAATTCTCCCCCTCCGGTGACTTTGAGATAGACCCCGCCCACTTGGTCTTAAGTGTATTTAACCTTGAACCACATTGGCCTTACCTTGAAGGTCCTTGAGTTTTTGTTGAAGGTCGCGCATATGACCTTGGGATTGCTCCAAGCGTGTATGACCTTGAAGGTCCTTGGAATTGTTTTGTAGTGTCCTTTACCTTGAATGACATTGACGTAATTTGATCTTGAATGCCCTTGAGTTTTTGATGTGTAAACATCTTACGCGGCGGTATGAGGGTAAATTTCGGCAAATGGAACGGAAATGTGTAAACCGATTCTAGCCGCTAGGACAGTACTATATACAATTTTGCCATTTAAAATCGTTTCAAACGGATTTTAGACGATAAAAAAGCATATTTAAAATTAAATGAACCGTCAAAGTGTTATTTTTATTATATTATATTCGCAGTGTATTTGGATCCATATCACAGCTTATTTTTAATAGACGGTTGAATTTAAATTGATTTTTGCTTCAAAATCCACGACAAGTTCGTCCGAAGGCACGGCTATCGCCCTAAAAAAGTCCGAATTTTCGAATTTTTATACAATTTTGCCATTTAAAATCGTTTTTAAACGGATTTTAGACGATAAAAAAGCATATTATTATTTTAAATTATACGAACTGTCAAAAATATTATTCAGATGCCCAGACGTTTAAAGCAGTAAAATTTGAAAAAGCTGGCTATCGATTGTCCCAAATCAAAGGATGTCGGCCCAAGATTATAAGGTAAATATGCTGTGTCCATGTGTTGATGTTATTCCTGGTGGCATTAGATTTTCGTGTCGAATTTGTCCAGTGAATTAATCCGCTCGAAAGCTGCCAGTGCGTATTATTAAAGAATCTTAACTAATATTATAAATGCGAATGTTTTTGTTTTTATTCTATGAACATGCTAAAATGTACAGGTAAGGACCATAGCACGTTGAAAATGCCAGTTCTCGTTCGATCACTGAAGTTAAGCAACGTCGGGTGTGATTAGTACTTGGATGGGTTACCGCTTGGGAACATAACTTGCTGCTGTCGTTATAGGATATGTTTACACATTAGTCTCGAGTACTAGCAGACTCGCTTAATTTTTTTATTTATTTTTGTTTTAATTATGATAATGTTTAATATTATTGCTAAAAATGCATTTCTTTAATTATATACCTATATTATAAACACTCGTGTGTTTGTATTTTTACATTTTTAAACTAAATGAATTTCAACGCAAATCACATTTTTGCGTTTTTATTTATCATTTTCAATTCAACAAAAAATGTGGGATTTGGATACTACGGTCGAAGTTAGAGTTGAACCTCTTATTATCAATGTTGGTTCCGAAAGTAGTGATAGTAATGATTCTGAATCAAATTCTGATCAAACCTCCGATAACGAGTAGTAAACTTAAAGTTTTGTTGATTTTTGATGTAAACTTTCGATGCAACCTTCAATATGATATTTTATGATAAGAAAAACCCCTTATCATACATGACTCGTTTTTTCCTAGCCCTAATGAATATTTTACTATTTGTTTGTAGTACAATTTTGTTGCTTAGGAATAATTTTAAATATACGTTTTTTTGCATATCTTAGACTAAAATCATGCATATTTATGTGCATAAAGTTTATTTTTTTGAGTGGATATTTGCCTAAGTTTACTTATTACTATTCCATTATATAGTTATTATAATATATTAATTTACAAAGCAATTGTATCCGCCGCTGGAATTTCCTTCTCTCTTCCCTTACCCCTCGAGGCGTGCCTTAAAACTAAAAATGAGTCACTGACTATTATTTCCGACTTGAACTATAGTTATAACTACACGCGCGTTATATAACTTTATGCGCGTCATGTAAGCAGCAATATTTTGAGGTCCGTCAAACCTGCCCCTCACCTTGAGATCCAGCACAACCTAGCACAATTTGTTTTAGAGCTAGCACACCCATAGTAATAAGGATATGCTTTAGGGGGGGAGGGGGGGGGGGTTAACGGTAGCCCCTCCCGCACCTTTTTTAATTGCAATACTCACTAGCACAGCTTCTTTGGAGCTAGCACAGTCTAGCACAACTAGAAAAAATGCTAGTACAACCACATATTTGAAAATAATAGACCATAAAATGCGGGGGGGGGATAAAGTTAACGTTTGGGTTCTTTTGAGGGTTGGTAAAGATAATTGTTATAGGAGTATCCTAGCCTAGCAGTGGCGGCTCGTCATTGGACGCAGGTGAAGCGCCGCTTCACCTATAATTTCTAAAATTTCATTACTTTAAAATAAAAATATTTTTAATTAAATAAAAATTTTATAATCTAAATTTCTAATCAAAATTAGTGCAATTTCTAAAATTGCATTACTTAAAAATAAAAATTTTCCTAATATAAATTTCTAATTTTTTGATTAGTGCTATAATACTCATAAAAGATAATTAACTATAAAACGTAGCGCGCTGAATAACTTGTCATAAGATCGGCCGGTGCGGGCGGTTTTCGACACTCAATACAGTCATGAAACACGTGGGAATCGCAAACAGCAAGATCAATAATTGCCCTGCAATATACAGATTTATTTACGATGGTTGCTATGGCAACGGGCGAAGCAGCCATGCTAGATACGTGAGCTATTTATAGAACGGAAGCAGCCCGACAATGCGACTCCGACAGGTTCTTATGTTAAAAAATAATATTAAATTCAGTTCACAGTCGCTCGGAAGCAAATTTGCATCACGTCGTTGTCGCGCATTGTTTTACGAAATGTGTCCATTGTATGATACGATCTGCATCTTGTTAGAAGCACCATTTTCCAGGTGGAAAAACGATGATGAAAGAGATTTTTTAAATACGGAGGGACCTAAGCCTTTCCTTCAAATAGAAAAACAAGTAAAATCAAGAGAGAGAATTTTCGTTCGCAGGTTTCGAAATCTGATCTGAATATTCTGATTACAATTGGTTGTGTGGAAGTGTTTATTTAAAGATACTATTTTGTATGCCCTGTTTAAGTGTAGGTGGAAAATCGAGCGTTTGGAATAAAGACGGATTTAACAATTTTGGGAATGTGAAAAGAGGTTGTAGTAGGCATGAGGCTTCTTCGGACCATATTCACTGTGCATTATCATTTGCGAAGTTAAAGAAAAGCCTCACTACAAAATCGAAGAGTAGACCTCATATTTAAAAAGTAGATGGGAGCAGTCAAAATAACTGTACGCGAGAGTGTGGGTAAGTTAGTAATTCTATTATCTTTTTGATATTATTATAAATTGGTGCCGGCGCACATGGTATATTATTTCTCGCAGGTATCGCCACCACAGAACTTTTGGGCGTGGCCCCAAAATTTGTTCGCAGTTTTCCCTACAACGCTATCTACCTAATTGCGCTTCACCTATTCTTGCCTACGCGAGCCGCCACTGTAGCCTAGCACAATCATTCGTAGAGCAATTAGCATTACAGAGATTAATTTATATGTACCTTAATTTATGCGGGGGATAGATTCAGAGTAGCACCTATTTTTGCACAATTTTATAGCCTACATCGACTAACAAACTTTAGCCAAGAGAAACAAATTTAGAAAATCGACTTTATTAGAGAAAATGGATTACCGTTGCTTAAAATTTTATCGAATATGGAACAAAGCGAGGTAATGCATTAGCAAGGCAAACTGATTTTGAATAATTTGTAAGTAAATCAATGTAATTAACCAATAATGCATCTTTATTATTATTAATACACTTTTAAGCACAAAATAAGATTGACTCTGTTAAGAAACTAGGTATTATTGTTGAGCTCTATAAGTATACTTGCCTCTAGGTTTTAGTGTTTTTTTTGTTGTATAAGATTTTCTATATTGATTACATAATTAAGAATTTGTGATATAATGTCTCGATTAATTTTGTGGATACTTTTCTGGGTGTAAACCTGTTGTATTCCTTATGGCCACCAAATAAATAAAAAATAAATTAATTATTATTGTTATTAATATATAAAGTGCACTTTATTAAATAGGTTTAATGGGACGTTTAACTTGGAAAGAACCAAGAAGCACCACCGGTGGCTATTGAAGGAACATGTTTTATTAATTTGTTTCTAACGCCGACTCGCCGACGCAGCTGAGCCACGGCACATATAACAACCAGCAATATCACATCTCCTTCTTTCGCATCTGCGCAAGTCCGCGCGCAAGATATTCCTTGGTAGGAAATCCGTTAAACTGCCGCCAGCAGCGTCATGTTTTTACGACTGGTTTATTTTATTGCTATTGGAGTTAAATCGAAACCATAGGCGTGTGTTTGTCAAATAATTGACACTGTGAGAGGCGAACGTTATTTATGACATTGTGTAATGCAAAAAGCCATGATGTTTAAGCAATAAGAACTTGTACAAACCAGATATATTCTTCCAAGAAGAATTTCTTTAGATTTCCTACTCATACAACCAGGTATACATATATTTCATAACCCATTGATATTTGAAATTTTATATTACGGCTCTGTTAAAGGAAAATCATACTTATATATATTTCAAATCCAGCCCTGACTTTTCCTACCCAACTGACATTAGCAAGGTCAAATTAAATTTTTCGCCTGACAGGTCGAGTACTATTGCTGGTTGTTATATGTGCCGTGGCTGAGCAGCCGTTCATGAGAGAGCTTAGTGGAAGGCGCTCGTAAGCGCTATAATAATGGCCAAGTACAGGGTGTCCGGTTATAAATGTAACCCCCCTTTAACTTTTTTATTTACCCTCGTATAAAAAATGTTAAGTACAAAAGTTGTAAGGATCTTCATATAGTTTTCTGCGGTGTTACTAGAAAAACAATTGAACATCGAAATTCTACTGTGCAAATTAAATTAATGTTTTTTTAAATGGGACACCCTGTATATTCTTCCGGATATCGGTAGAGCTCTTTAAGACGAGTTCAGTAATATAAGGTTTGTTGGGTCTAGCTATAATAGTTACCACGTAAATTGCAAGAATGTCGGGTATCTGATTATTACTGAATCCCTCTCCTAAATTCTTTATTTGGTGGGCTAGAAAAAAATGTTCTATACAAAAGTTGTAGGTTCCTTCAGAGAAACTTTTTTGCGGTGTTACTAGAAAAACAATTCAACATCAGAAAAGCTTCTGAAGGAAGAATTTTTTTCTAGCTCACCAAATAAATAATTTAGGAGAGGGGTTCAGTAATAATCAGATACCCGACATTCATGCAATTTACGTGGTAACTATTATAGCTAGACCCAACAAACCTTATATTACTGAACTCGCCTTTAAGAGCTCTAACGATTTACAGAAGAATATACAGGGTGTCCCATTAAAAAAAACATTAATTTAATCTGTACAGTAGAATTTCGATGTTCAATTGTCTTTCTAGTAACACCGCAGAAAGCTATATGAAAATCCTTACAACTTCTGTATTTAACATTTTTTTATACGAGGGCAAATAAAAAAGTTAAAGGGGAGTTACATTTATAACCGGACACCCTGTACAGGGTGACCTAAATTGAGCACTTTTAACGGTAAACTCACATTTCTAAATGAGATAGACAAAAACTGATGTCGGTGCTTAAGGATCAATGTTTATAACAAAATTAATCGTGAAAGCCGCATATTGATATCTGTCACCGTTTTAGAGATTACAAGCTGTTTTTCAGAAATGTGCATTTTTTAAAGGACTCCGTAACTTTTTTCCTATCGAATTTTTTTGTTTCTATAAAAAACATTTCCAAAACACTTTTTTTACGTATGGTATATGTAAAGTGGTGTAATTTTGTGAAAAATATAACAGAAGGAGTCACCGTTACTGCATCAAAATTGGACAGCTGGGTGTAAATTTACAGTCTAATCATTTGACAGAAATTTTAATTACATCATAGAATTCTACTTTAAAAAATGTTTTGAAAATGTTTTTATAGAAACAAAAAGAGAGCGTATGCACTTTGTGCGCATATCTGAAGTGAAACTTCTTAAACTTAAACACCCTAGCCTTATACATATCGTAACGGATTTGGTTAAAAAGTAGTTTTTTTAAAATATAAAACTCAATTAACAAAAAGGGAAGGCCTAAATGAAAAAAATATTCTTCATAAAAGTTTCAGTTACATCTTGACAAGATAATAGAGTGTATATTTTGCTTGTAAACTAA
>MU192717.1:17613-27639 GCA_016904865.1 Pissodes strobi | reverse complement strand
GCAATATGTAGTTTTGGGTATAAAATATTCTTTAATAATTGCACAGAGATCTTCTTCAAATGGATCAGTTTTCAAAAATATAATAGTTCTTTGTTTATCAAAAATAAATTCTTTTTGGACCTTGATTTTATTATTGTTGGAATATCTAAATATAATTTGATTTTTATAAATATTTAACGCTTTTTGAACGTATGGGGGGCGACAGGGTTTTCTGAGCTTGAGTGTTTAGTTTCTAGGTCGGTAGAGGGTTGTGCTGGTCGTAGTATTATATCGGAAATTATATTGATTTTTTCGTTCTTTCGTTTTTCGGGAAGTGTGTTAAGAATTTCGTCAAGTTCTTCGGGCGGTAGTTCGGGAATTTCCTCGGGATCAAAATTAGGGATGATTGACATTTGATCGTCTTAGATTGGATTAATTTGTTTGCGAGATAGACAGTCGGCATTAGAATGTTGTTTCCCTTTTTTATACACGATTTCGTAGTCATATTCCTGAAGTTTCAGTCTCCAACGAGTGAGTTTAGAATTAGGCTCTTTAACAGAAAATAGCCATTGTAACGGGTTGTGATCTGTGACAATTTTGAATTGGGTCCCATAAAGATAGGGGCGGAAATATTTGGTCGCCCAAACTATAGCTAAAAGTTCGCGTTCGATGGTGCTATAGTTTATTTCTGCCGGATTTAGGGTGCGTGGAGCATATGCGATTGGCAAATCGTTGCCAATAGGGCCTTGAGACAAAATTCCACTTATAGCGACGTTTGAAGCGACCGTGGTAAGAACGAAGGGTTTTGTGAAATCTGGATGTTGAAGTACAGGGTCGTTCATTAGTATAGTCTTGCAGATTTCGAAACTTAGGACAAATTGAGGGGTGTGTTCCACTTTTTTATTCTTCTTAAGGCAATTTGTTAATGGTTTCGTTAGGTGTGCATAATTTTTTATAAATTTCCCATAATAACCAATTAAACCTAACAATGACTTATTGTCACGGGATGTTTTTGGCAATGGAAATTTTTGGATGGCTGCTATTTTTTTTGGATTTGGTTTTACGCCTTCAGGTGTAATGACATGACCCAAAAATTCTACAGTTTTGCAAAGAAACTAACATTTATCAAGCTGGATTTTAAGGTGGCTTTCCTTGAGTTTTTGAAAGACGGCTTTTAAATTTGAAATATGCTCTTGTAAGGAGGTAGAAAAGACAATTATGTCGTCCATATATACTAAACAGATTTTACCGTGGAGATCTTTGAGGGCGTTGTCCATGAGTCTTTAGAAAGTTGCAGGGGCGTTTTTGAGGCCAAAGGGCATTCGGAGGAACTCGTAGTGTCCATTTTCGACACTGAAAGCAGTTTTCTCAATGGAGTTTGGGTGCATGGCTATTTGATGAAAGCCAGAGGCTAAATCCAATGTGGTAAAATATTGGCTGCGGCCAAGTTTATCGAGAATATCGGAAATGTTGGGGATGACGTAACGATCTGAAATAGTTTTCTCGTTAGTCTTACGATAGTCTATAACTATTCTCCATTTTTGTTTCATAGAAGCGTCAGCCTTTATTGGAACGACCCAAACGGGGCTGGACCAAGCGCTTGAAGACGAACGAATAATACCGTTTTCCAACATTTCAGAAATTTGTTTTTGTACTTCTTTTTTATGTACAAAAGGGTACCTGTACGATTTAGTATAAACTGGAATATTGTCTGTGGTCTTAATTTCATGTTTAACTGTATTTGTACAAGATGGTTTTTCGCTTGGCCTGTGTAAAACTTCTGGAAATTGAAGGATGACTTTTTTAAGGGAAGCTTTTTCTTCGCTATTCAAATGATCTGTACGGATAAGTGAAAAGTCTTGGTTATGATCGGAATTGTCATATGTGCGAAAGTTAAACGTTATTTGTTCAATATTAAATATCTCGAAATTTTGGGAATTAAAATCTTGAGCTATTTCCCTAAGTGAATCTGGATAGAATTCTAAAACAATGTTTTCGTTGCTTTGATTTCGAAGTTCCAAAGGGATTTTGAAACTGAATGTAGGGAAGAGAGTTGACTTGAAAGCTATTTAGATTTAGGACGGATTTTCGTTTAGAAGGTCGTTGGGAATTATTTTTTCTTGTAAATCTAGGGGATTTTCATAATTTTGAACATATTCTGTTTCTTCATAATATTCGGGAGGTTCGAAACAGTTTTGATATTCTTGTTCTTCAGGGGAATGTTCAAATTCTTGTTGTGATTGGGTTGGGCTAACTGCTAGATAGGCTAAGTCAGTAAATGGGTGACGGTTGGAAATATGAGCTTTGATTTCGGGGCAATTGCCTTTGTATATTGCGGCTTTGAATTGAGCGCATGTGAACGTCTGTGTTTCTACTCATTGCCGACGGCATTCTACTGGTTGTAGACATTGGGATTGGGAAACTTGTCAATTTTTTTGAATTTTCTTTAGAAAATACATTTTTTGGCTTGCCGAAAACTTGCTTGTTAGTCGGGAAATATTGACGTACTGGTTGGGGTTGAATATTTATAGGTTGCCTTGGAAATGGTTGTTTAGGTATTGTGCCTACGTTACTTGAAAACTGGGCTTGAATGTTATCGTTATTATTTGGCACTGGGAAGTGATTAGCAAAAGGTTGTTGAATTGCTGGAGGCATATAGCTGAAGTTTTAGCGGTTGTTTATTTGAGGGAATGTTCTATTTTGTGGAGTATAGGGCTCTTGTCGTGGGAAATAGATACAAGCATTTATTTGTTGTTCGATAAGGGAGTGGTTTAGGACAAGTGAACCTGCGTCGTCGATATTTTTTGGATTGTTTAACATTAAAATTGTTCGAAGTTCGCTACATTAAAACTGTAACGGCTGTTAGTTCTGTTTGTTCCATTAGGGCTTCTTTTGTGCCTTGATTTGGAGAATCATCAGCAGCAATTTTTAACGAAATACGTGATTTTAATACTTTTAATCTTTCTATAAAGTCTAAAATGGGCTCTCTTCTAGATCGAGTCAAAAAATTTAGCTGTTGAGCGAGTACTTGTCGGTTTATTCTGTCACCAAATCGTCGTCTTAAAGCGTCATTTATTTTAGGCCAGGTCGTTAGATCTGGTCTGCAAAGTATAAAATCGCCTGCTTCTTCGGTTAGTTTAGAGCAAATTGAAGCAAACACAAATTCTTTAAGAGATTCATCTACAGTACCTATATAATATCTATTGTAAAATTTATCTACGCTTGAAATAAAAAATTCCAAGTGGTCACTGTTGCCTGTAAATGTTTTAAGTGTGTGAGCAATCTCTTTTGCGACTGTAAGGGTAGTCATGTTTGAAAGAGAAATATTTGAAAGACTGTGTAAGATTGTCAATTTCACTATGTGGCACTAAAATTTAATTAACGTAAACGAATTATCGCACTTTTAGTAATTTAAAATGTACACACAGCAATTTTAAGTAAAAATAAATTTCTAATAAATTTAATTAATGTAACGAATTATCGAACTTTTAGTAAATTTAAAATATACACACAGCAATTATTGTAAAACAAAAATTGAATGGGAGTGGAAAGGAAAACTCACTTACGGTTTTTCTTGTTCGTAACTGTGGTTTTCTTGCCTTGGGTTGGTCTATGTCTCAGCAAACAGTTGAAACTGACGATTTTCTGGGCTTCGGCAACGTTTTCTTATGGGACTGCTTGCAAAACCAGGAATCTCTGAGACACCTACACGAACGACTGCGCCAGTGATGTAATTATCATTGAAGATTAACTTTTTAAAAAAGTAATTTTATTCACAATAATTCTACACAAAAAGTTTTGACCATCGAAATAACTACGATCTGTATCTTTCGAGAATTAAATGATAAGTAAAACGTAAAATGTAATTATGTGACCTAATGATATAAAATGCCGATTCTACTAACTTATAAATATTGTGTATACAATTAATAAAAATAATAACAATTGATCGGCAGAAAAGTTGAGTCATCGGGTTATCGGCCTGGTTGCATCACATAACTCGTGTGACTAGACCTTTATTGGTCTGGCATAGTTTTGTGGTGGGGATATTAGAAGAAGCTCTTCTGCTTCCGGGAAGTTTTCAGGGAGATCACTATACGTTGGCTTGCCGTTTTAAGCACTGTGGTCGGCTGGAAGTTTTTTTGTTTTACCTTATGGGATTGTTCCAATCAACCGATTTTTAGAGTCTCGGCCTTATTTTGCCTTACGTTGGTTAGATTTGTTTGTTAGTGCCTGGAACTCGCCCCGTAACTGGGATTTAATGCTGCTTTAAGTAGGTGAGTGATTTTGCTTTTTTTTGTCTCTCTACTACGAATGCCGCCATTTTGGGGCGCCGCGAGTGTAAGATTAGATCTTCGTATAAACAAGAAATCAATTTATTTTTTTCTAAACTGGAACATCTATAATGTTTTGAGTCTTTGCACTCAAGGTAAACTGCAGCGTCTTCGTTGTAGTAGATAATAATTTGCTTCCCAATAAAAAAAAAAACACTTTACCTGTTGTTCCATTTAAAAAAATATATTCTATTCGAAGTAGTACGTATACGCAAAATTCATTTTTGGTGCAACAAAGTATCATGCCCGGTTTGTATGATATGTTTCTTATTAAAATTTGTTTAGAAATAAATTTAATTATTAATTCGTTGTGTGTTTAAGTATACAAGTTACGTTATCGGAAAACTGGCTTCATTTAATTTCGTCAATATCCGAACATTGAGTTGAATCATTAAAAATTACGGGCAAATTTCGACTATAGTTTAGTGCTTGTAAATACTGATGTTTTTCAGTCAATGATTTTAATACATTAATATAATTCAAGCTGTGACGGATAACGTTTTTAAAATAGCGATGTTTACTTTCAAATCTTAGGGTCCATAAATGACGCAAAGGGCCAAATACTTTTAATAAATGTGGATAGTGTAAAGCGGAATGATGTTTAGGTCTTAGTCTAGCTTCCGAAAATTCAATGCACCTTTCCGACACATATTCAAAAACTAAACAGCGTAAATGAGCCTCCTGAGTTTCAGAAATTCTAAATGACATTAGTATATTAACGATTTTTCTTAGCTTTAAAATTAAATTCCATGCTGTAAAAGAGTTTAAAACTTCGTATTTTTCAAAAAAAGCAATTGGAAGGATATTTAGTCGCCACAAGTTTTGAGAAGCCTTTTCGTCAAGCTTCCTGAAAGTTTTTGTGAATGGGGAATAGTTTTGACTTTCTTTTGTTTGAAAAAAATGTATTTTTAATGCATTGTTGATGTAAGAATATGTTAATTTTTTTTTCTACGAAAAAATGTGAGTAAAGCATTAAATCATATTGAACAATGCCTTCCAGGAAATCATGGGCTAAGAAAGGTGGTAATCCTGGTTTACAAACATGAAAATATTTTAAGTCATTTTAATATCGACTTTGTCTTAATACCTAATCCATCGGCGTCTGGCATAAGAGCCATATTAACATCATGTGAGTAATTTTCAGTGTTTCTCAGTATGCCCATCATTTTGTCTGGATCATTTCCTGCAAAGTTTGAATATCGCAAAATCGACAACAGTGTCTGTGAATACTAAAACTTTCATTAACCCCCCTACTTGGTGGCGTCCTAAACTGTCACCTAAAAAGGCTATTATAGAACCTTTAAAATTAATTTCTTTTACATTTAAGCCTTCGTCTTCTAAAGTTTTTATATTGTCTACAATATGCTCTAATATGTTCGAGAAACCAAATAATTTTACTTGTCTTTCGAAACAGAGAGCAACAAGTTGTATTTGTTCTACTTGTGTACGTTGCCACGGATACAAATTTGCCAGAGTCATATAAATCCCTATAATTTTATATTTCTTTTTTGAGGATCCTAGAGGATTACATAGTTCAAATGCATCCTGACATAAAATTAAACGCAATCTATTTGTGTTTTGAAAAAATGTATAATTTTAGTAGCAGTGACCATCTGTTATGTCACAATAAATTTTACCTGAGTTTTTAGCTATTCTTTCTCCGTTTTTACATTTGTTAAAAATATTTTCATCGGCTAACAAACTTTTTAAAGTAACCAAAACTGGTACGTTATAAAAAAAATGGTCTACATCTCCAATTTTCCCCAATGAAATTTTTACCGGTTCAACATAATTAAACCATTTTTTATAATAACTAATCCTGCTATATTTATTTCGCGAAGAGCCGGCACCAGGAGCAACTGATCGAAAACAAAACAATCATCAGAAACATCTTGTATTATTTTGCTGTTCACTCCAGAAGTTTGCATTTTTTATAAGAAATCTTTGTTTATGTTATGTATGTCCGAGAAGCCTTCTATAAGAGTTTGCAATATACTATTGCTTAAAAAAATTTTGCTTGTAAAGATAAATATAAAGATCCAATTTTTTGTTCAACAAGTGTCTCCATATCATCTTTCTCAAGACAAACTTGTAATTTGGTTGGTATGTCCATGTTTTGGGTCATGTTTCCCAGTTCAAGAGATACGTTTAATTCATTCACGTCTAACACCGAGTCTAACACGTTATTTAGCTGGGCAATATTTTTTTGTAGATTACATCCAATAGCTCCCTTGGATTGAAAATCATTATTATGTTTACTTAGAATATGACTCTTTAAAGTGTTTATATTTTTAGTCGTTAAGTTACAAGCTAAAAATGGACAAATGGCCAGTTTATTTTTTTTAAGATTAATATTTAAATGACCAAATAATTCTTTTCGATATTTCATCAAATACTGACAACTTTTTACTTTACAAATCAATGGTTTAATGTTGCTAGCTCTCCGTCGTTGTTTATGAAACTTATTTACATGTTTATAGTATGAATTAAATGAAATAAAAGCAACTGTCGAGCAGTCCTGACGGGGACATACAAAATTGGCTCGTGGTTCGTTTCTATGTAAAAATATATGCCTATCATAATAGTCAAATGTTTTGCCGTCAAATTTACAAATCAAACAAAGGGGCATTTTAAGAGGATGTATGCACTTACCTTTTAAATCAGAATTAACACACCAAATATACAAAAGATATATCACTCAACCCCATGCATACGCCAACAAACGCCGATGCGTCACATTCCACAATCTCGGACTTTATACTGATGGGTGGTGTTGCTTTGGCGTCGTCGCGTCGGCCGCATCATCAATTCTCAGAAATGCACAATATTCCCATTGAATTCGTTGTGATTTCACAACAAATTTTAAAATTACATTTTAAAATTAGGATGTACAAGATATTCCCTGTAATTTTAGAAGTTTCATGTAAATATACATTAAATAAACGAATATTAAAATTTAAAAATCCATTTACATTATATTCGACGTAATTTTAGTAAGTCCACTTATTTCTATGCTAAAATACGTTAACGTTACATACAATTTCCATATAATTTTAAACTCATTTGTAACAGTGAGGGCTAATAATTTACTGGACGATCTAAGGAAGGAGCTTTCGGGATAAGTAAGCCATTTCTGTAGGATGTCTGCTACCGATTTTCAATATTTAATTAACAAAATTGGGCCAGAAATATCCAAAATGGATAACAACATGAGAAAGCGCATACCTGTTCAAGAGCGCTTGTATGGTAACACTTAGGTTTTTAGCAACAGGAGATAGTTACCCAAAGCCTCGCTTATTTGTTTAAGTTTTCGGCTCAAGTAATAGTATATTATGATATAAGTGTATAAGAGGGCCTTTAAAGCACGCGCGACATATTTCAAAACACGACGCTCAGCGGAGTGTTTTGTAAGTTGCAAGGGCTTTAAAGGCCTCTTATACACGTATATCATACGCTATTTTTTATTACGAATGCATCATAATCTCAAAAATGTTTTAAATATTAAACTTAAGGGATATATTGACGAATATATTAATCTGTCACATTTGACATGATCAAATGTTTCTATAACAACCTTTAAAAAAGTAGGCGCATCATAAACATCATTTTAAGCACGCTGCAGCGTGCGATAATCGTTGATTATGATGCATGCGTAATAAAAAATCTATTATAAGTTTGTCAAGCGATAATTAACGCTTTGCAAGATTTTATTAAGATAAGATATATAATAATTGTGTATTTTAAATGCTTATGTTATTTTTTTTCACTTGATCTACACACTCTAAGTTTGTCTCTATATATTTGTTACACCCTGTATATTACTTATCAAGAATAAAAGTAAATACAATCAATTGGAGATATTTAATTAAAAAAAAACTTTATTTCTAAAACTAATTTACGTACACATCATTTTACTATATGTCTAACTAACGCATAATTATCAATGTAAAACAAAACATAAAACTCTTTATAGAATGTATTATAATTAGGCACACTTTTTAAAGTTGTTTTAAATGTAACGTTTTCGTTGCTTGGGAATAATAATTCGAATTTGAGGAATCATCCATAATTATTGCAGAGGTAGAAGCAGTGTACAGGATTTTCTTGACTAGTGAAGGGAAAATCGGATGATTTTCAGAATCGAATATCTTGCATTCGAATACTTTTGAGAATCGAATGATTATTCGAATACAGAAAATCGAATTAATTGGATTAGTCGCGATATCCCAAATGTTTCAATTAGCGATTCAACCTCTCGAGATTTCGGGTGACTTCGTCTTTTCTCGTTCTCGAATTCACATTTACAAATTGTCTGATTCTGGATTGTTTGATCTTGAAGTCTTCATTCTTGATACATTCACAATTAAAAATAAAATATTGGTCAAAAGTTGTTTTGTTTAGATATCATGTAAAAGTTTATTAAAGATTTACTAAAATCATCACTTTTTAATCATTTAAATTTGAATCACCAAAACTCCTTATCTTCTGCATATTGCAAAAATATGATGTATGTCATACAACCAGCATTTAAAATTAATAACATGTTTACTACAGAATAAAAATATTCAACAATTAAGTAATTAAACTACTCTATTTTATACTTTTTATAGTATATCGTTTTCGATTATTGTTCACCATATTACAAAACAAAGCCCGCTATTATTTGTTGCTCAGACGGCAGACCAGCATAATCGAACAAGTTATATTATAATCGCATTTGACGCGAATTGTGCCGATTCATATTTCATTTCGATTCAACCAGCATTCGAGGGACGAATAATTCGTTGTTAGCGCATTCGAATATTTCTGGTATTCGAATTCTTCGTTGAGAATCGAATGCATTCGAATGCAAACCAAAATCGAATACTTCGATTATTTGTATTCGAATAGTCCCTTCACTATTCTTGACGGTCTTCATAAGTTACAAAAGTTCGATTACTAGCAATATTAATAGTATTATTCGTGGTGCATTGCTTAGTTCATTCAGCTGAGCTTCGAAAATCAAATTATCAATTTTGTTAATTAAAGTACGTTGACTCAGATTTGAAAATTGTCTTAATTTAGATGCAAGTAACTGATCATATAACGCGCATTCATCTAATTGATGCTCTTGTTTCCTTACTTTTGCATTTTGTGATATATTTTTTAACGCATCATATGCTTTCTTCATATTTTTTTCAATAGAGCCTAATGACAAATTATCGGCCATTAAAAGAATGGCTTCTGGTTTGATATAGCCCCAGGAGTTTGTAATTAGTGTGCTTCTGAAAGTATCAGCAAAATGTTTTGTTTCTTGGGTATCGCTCAGTGTATGTATTTCGCCATAGTCATTATTCTCATCAATATTATTAAGTCTTGTAGGTTGTCAATCTGATGTCCATTCATTGTTTGTAATTATTGTGCTTCTGAAAGTATCAGCAAAAAGTTTTGTCTCCTGGGTATCGCTCAGTGTATGTATTTCACCATAGTCATTATGCTCATGAATATTATTAAGTCTTGCAGGTTGCCAATCTGATGTCGATTCATTGTTCGTAATTATTGTGCTTCTGAAAGTATCAGCAAAAAGTTTTGTCTCCTGGGTATCGCTCAGTGTATGTATTTCACCATAGTCATTATCTTCATGAATATTGTTAAGTCTTACAGGTTGCCAATCAGATGTCGATTCATTGTTCGTAATTAGTGTGCTTCTGAAAGTATCAGCAAAAAGTTTTGT
>MU192717.1:0-17513 GCA_016904865.1 Pissodes strobi | reverse complement strand
TGATGTCGATTCATTGTTCGTAATTATTGTGCTTCTGAAAGTATCAGAAAAAAGTTTTGTTTCCTGGGTATCGCTCAGTGTATTTATGACGCCATAGTCATTATTCTCATCAATATTATTAAGTCTTGCAGGTTGCCAATCTGATGTCGATTCATTGTTTGTAATTATTGTGCTTCTGAAAGTATCAGCAAAAAGTTTTGTCTCCTGGGTATCGCTCAGTGTATGTATTTCACCATAGTCATTATCCTCATGAATATTATTAAGTCTTGCAGGTTGCCAATCTGATGTCGATTCATTGTTCGTAATTATTGTGCTTCTGAAAGTTTCAGCAAAAACTTTTGTCTCCTGGGTATCGCTCAGTATGTATTTCGTCATAGGTATTATCCTTATCCCTGTCAATATTAATAACTGTAGGATGCCAATCTGATGTTGATTCATAGTTTTCTGTTTCATCTGTGCTTCTGAAAGTATCAGTACAAAATTTCGTTTCTTTCGTTTCTTCGGTATCGCTCAGTGTATTTATTTCAACATGCTTGCTAACATTGTCCTGTAAAGGCGACTTTTGCACCCAGTCAGAAAAGTCCTCTTCAAAACATTTTGATAGTACACGTGGTTTTAGTATAAATTTTCTTGGCACCAGAGCGGAAAAGTGACGGTGGGATAATGGCGTATTTACAAGGTAGCTATCATCTTTGTTTTTTATCCCGCTACTATCTAAATGTACATATAAAGTATTTATTTGCAGATCTGCAGCAACTTTATGGACAATATCTTCATTCTCATTGCAATAGACAAACGACGCTAGATAATTCCCACGATGTTATACACGAACCAGGTTTGAACTATTATCCAAGAACTTTATATATTTACCATGATAGACATGAAATGAAGCATTATTAAACTGTACTAAATAAAACATTGCACTGGAGAAAATTCACTTTAAAACTCGAAATTTACACCTACTTGAATGTGTATGATACATGTAGGTAGGTATACACGCAGAAATTTTTTTAAAACACGCTGGAAACTATACACAGGCAGGATAAATTATGCTTGACAAGTTAAATTGCCAATGTTTTTGAATGAGTTATGCCTCTTCGGCGGCATACTGGGCAAGAGTCCAACGACCCTTGTTCACTTTGAAATTTGAATGTGTATGACACATGGAGGTAGGTATACACGTAGAAAATTTTTTAAAAGACGCTGAAAACTATACAGGGTGGAGAAATGTTGAAAAATGCCTGACAAGTTAATTTGCCAATGTATATGTATGAGTTAGGCCTCTTCTGCGGCATACTGGGCAATCGTCCAGAGACCCTTGCCTCATGCTTGTTATACATGGCCAGCAAACTAAGTGCCTGCAACGGTCCAAAAAGCAGGTAGCATTTAGTTCCAATTCCCGCATACAGACGAGACAACTATTCTCAATTGTCTGGCCATTTGGGACATCTGGGACATGTACTTTTTGCATAATCCTGGGTACAACCCAGTTCTTATAATTTCGGTTTTTAAAAAAGGTGTGATAACTTTTGAGGCCTTATACTGCATCTCCTCCCTTGTACGTAGGTGCAAGAATATGAAAGTTAAGCCTTTCTGGCACTCGCCCTTATTTTGAAAGTTTTTGCAATATATGAAATTGTGCCACTGCCCACATTGATAATTGCAGTCTTTAATATTGCATCTGTTGGTTGTTCCAAGCCCATTTGACTCCATACAATCCTCCCACAATGATGCCGTTATCAGACTGTAATCTAAATATCGTTCAATACACGCAGGAAATGTTCAAAACACGCTGGAAATTGATTAGGCAAATCTCATGCCTTTTGGTTCTCCCACAATGCCACTTTCAGATAATCTATTAAACGTTGCTCAATTTGGCATTATTAAAGGTATCGACGACTTGTCCCTCTTCACCACATTCCAGACATATTGAATTTGGGGCCACCGCTGCAACTGTTGGTCTTCTTCTGAGGGTATGCACCGACTACAATACAAATGATTGCTTGGACACTGTACAACCCACATTTTATCAGAATCTCTTTCCGCTAAATAGGAAAACGGGAGCATACACTTCTTGCATCTCAGAGTTAAAGATGGGGTCGCCTCTTTTCCAACTTTTCGAGCTTCGTAGACCTTCTATGATAGTTGGTAGGTCTCATTTTATCAGCCCACAGAGTGTAAATAATGTGATAAGTAAACAATCACCCTGGCTCGCCCTGTACCAAACTATATCCATCAGTTCATTTGTGACGGAACAAATCGCACTGACTTGGGATTTCGTATAAGGGTGGGGTGGGCCCTATCATAGAAGGGCTACGAAGCTCGAATAATTAAGATTGATCTTCCTTATAGGTAAGTCGATTAATCTTATAATTATTCTTCGCTTCTACATTCTTCTATGATAGTTGGTAGATGTTTATAGTGCTATTTAAGTGCAGAACTATAGTATGAAGGAAACTAGACTCACACTTAGGTATAGATTAAATATTTCCTCATATATTTCTTCATATCACTATTTATTATTTTTTTGCATACTACGTGTAATTCGGTAGGCATCCGAATTTTATTATATAACACGATACTTAGAGTTTTAGTCATACCTAGTTAGACATACGATGTAAGCTGTAAAGAGTTTAATACAGTAATTTGGGGTGCTTGATTAATTTTCGTCGTTCTATTTTAAACCTGACGTAACACCTTATTGAAACTGACTACACTCGCCTTAACCCCTTCAACTCCAGCTGTAATTTTAAAAGTAACTTGCTCATACCAGATGTATTATTTTGTTTTATTGAAAATTTTATGGTGAGGTGCTTGCATCTGTTTGGTATTATGATGTCTGACAAAGAAAAAATCAGAAATAAAATGGCGGCGAGCACTTAAAATTTCGGTGTATACCACTATATCCACATATGGATATCGGGCCATACCAGCGTATCCTCATATGGATACTGCTGTAAATTCAAAATTAGTGTTGTTTTTATGAAATAAAAGACGCTATTTTACATGAAAAGGGTATTGAACGAAAAACAATACTCTAATAAAGCCATTATTCTAAGTAAAACTTATGGATGTTTTTATATGTTGCCGATGAATTTGAAACCGGTCTATTTTGGTGAGGGCATTGTTTGCGCCATACCAGACCTAATATGAATATTCAAGTCCCATAACATCCTTATAAACAATTAAACAGTTAAAATGCGTCGTATCCATATGTGGATATCATGGTACCTACACCTACAAATATCCACATATGGATATCTGGTGTTGAAGGGGTTAAATATTTAACGACTGGCCTAAGGAGTTTTGTAAAAAATAAAGGTGTTATATCTAAACCAAATGGTACTTACAAGTAAATTCGTATCTGGCCTTTAAAATAAACCCTTAAAATTATTTTGTATTTGCTACTGTAATTTTACCAGCGGCCAAGCAAATGCTACCTCGCATTCTACGCCGTACGCCCGCTGCAAACAGTTTTTAGTTTTTAGCTTAGCGGTATGACTAATGCTCGATGCGCAGTCATTATTCTTAATTTGTTAATTTTCACATATTTTTCCTGTTTACTTATGAAAGTATCTTTTCTACTTTATTAAAGACTGTAAAAGAGTGTAAGTGTTTTCTTTGACAATACAAGCGTTATCCTTTGACACTATCAATAGACAAAAGAAAGTATGCATCCTGTCATATAATAATTGTTGAAAATTAATTTTAATGCTTTACGATAATCCTCTACACAAACAATGATTTGTAGGCGATAACTTGATCACTATATTATAATTCATAAAGATTTAATTATCTTCTCTTTCCCCTTATTTTCGGCATTGCATTTCGCACTAAATTAAACCTATTGCACGTGACGGCACAATAAATTGAACTGCTGGATATAGCTTGGTACATGGCGGGTCAGGGTGATTGTTTACTTATCACATCCTTTAAACTCTGTGCGCTAATGAGACCTGCCAACTATCATAGAAGGACGTAGAAGCGAATAATAATTCATCTACTAGCGCTATGATAATGTCATCTTTAATTGGCAGTTATAGAAAATTTTTAAAAAATATGATGAACAAATCAGATAAACCACCTTTATCGGTCAATTCCAATTCTGTGGGCTCAGTATCTTTATGTTGGTTTTTAATCTCCGTTGCTTCAATACTTTCTGTTCTCGGCATCTAACAATGATAAAGTTAATTACAAAAAATCATATTAATAAAAAAGGTAAAAAACCGAAGAAAACAGTTTCAAGAAATATTTGTTGTTGATCACTGACAAAATTTAAATAAAATTATAATTTTTTAGACAATTTGAAATAATTTCTAGTCAGCCACTTGCTTAGCTTCGAGGCGGAACATCCTACTGCCTTCTAACAGGCACATAAGGGCATGGTCCGCCGAGGCGACCTGCTCCGTACCTGCGATCCAGTTTAGAGCCATGACACACACAGCGGTTTTTGCCGAATCGGTTGCCGAGTCGGACGCCGACTCGGCGCGTATAATGTACTTTGCAAATGGGGAAAAACACACACGTCGGCGATTGACGAGTCGCTGCTTGTTAGCCGCCTCGGCACGTCATCTGATGCATGCGCCGCCGATTCGGCAAAAACAGCTGTGTGTGTCATGGCCGTGCTAAATGGCCGACTCGTCAGCCGATTCGGTAAAAACCGCTATGTGTGTCATGGCTCTTAGGTGGCTCACACCAACCGTCGCTCGGCTCAAGTTGCCCGGTCGGTACCACGCGGAGGTGGAATTAGGCACGTCTGGTGGAGTTCCGTTGCATCCCGGCAAGAATACCGTTCGCTAAATAGGCGAACGCATGACCGCCGGTAGATTCGCATTACACGCTAGGCGACCGCATAACCACCAGTTAACCGACCTGCATAGCCCCTACTTATGGTATCGTTTAGTATTTTCCCCTCATCTCTCTTCGTCTTCTTGTAAGGAACATACGCCTCTCTCTGGTGATATTTTCTGAGGGTCTGAGAATTCTGTGGCCCTGTCACCCCCAAGTGACGGGCCAGGTAATGAAAATGTGTTTTGACACCAGAGAGATTGTGATTTGTAGCATTTCATTTTTCATTATAAGTAAATGCTACCTGTTTTTTTTTATAATTCAAGCAATATACCTTATTACAATTGTTTTCATATATTATGCTTTGGATGCATTTAATTAACTCCCTGGAAAATGACACTTAACCCTTAAATGTAGTTGTTACATGTTTACTCTTATTTGTATTTATTTAGAACATAAATTATTTCATAACTTAAGCAAACATTAAGTTATTACGCAACGAAGTATCAGACGGTCTTTAACTTTCTTTTTATGAGATGTTGAGGAGAACTAGTAACCTTTCTTCATGGTTGGATTTCTTACAGTAATAAAATAATAATAATAATAATAATAATAATAATAATAATAATAATAATAATAAAGAAAAGTAAATGAAAGTGTTAATGATTATTACATAATTTTCTAAATAAATTATGATTATTTTTTCAATAGTTTTTTTGAGGAACGATTGATAATTTTATTAACAAGGCACACTATTTCTAAACTAAATAGATAAACAGGCAACAAAGAAAGTTAGAAAATCTTATAAAAATCATTGTAAAATCTAGGTATGATATTTCCTCAATAAGATTCATTACTCCTTTCTTTTTTGCTTAGGATATTCCACTGTTTTTCTTGTATGATTTCTTTAAATTAATTGTTTCAATATCAGTACCCAAGTAACACACAACATACATTAGACGTTTATTTTTTATCCAGATCATACATCTATATAATTGTATCGTCCAACGTCATATAGACGTCTACATGTCCGCCAGATAAACGTCTATCAATAATCTAAATCTTAGTTTAAATCGATGTATTTTAGATGTAAACGGTAGATGTGTTTTTAAGTGAAATTTAGGCGTCTAATTGATGTGCATTTTAGATGGTATAATTAGTATTTTTAGAGGTATTTTATACATCTATCTTAAATAGTATTTTGACTTTTTACAGATGTTTTCTAGACGTCCTTTTTATTCTTTTAGACGTATTTTTAGAGGTATTTTGTATGTCTCTTAAATATATTTTGGCTTCTTATAGATGTTTTTTAGACGTCTTTTATATGGCTTTCTTACATATATTTTTCACTTTTATAGATGTTTTTAGACGCCATTTTTCATTTTTTTTATCTTTTTGTAAGTATATTTTTATTGTCAAATTCATCAATCATAAGTAAATCAAATTCGCAGGTAGGTAATTATATAGAAATTATTTTGTTTTTCTCTGAACCGCCAACCTTAGCCAGTCCTTCATGGCTTGATTAATCACTTTGTCGTTCATGTCTGAGGGTTTTCCGGACGAAAAACAAAGGTCAGTGGCTTCTAAAAATTAAATTATAATTAGTTTTATTATCGACCCTACACCAGAGATTTAATATTACCATAAATCACATCTTTTAACTTCGTCGCTTTAAACGCTTTTTTATTCTGGCCTGCCCAATTAAATTTAGTGGCTAATCTGTTATTCATGCAGAATTCCAACATGCCCATAACTGTAGTTCTCACGTTAAGGCCTCCAATACACGCCAGTCGATTTTTCTAAAAGAATAAAAAGGAAGAATAAAACTTATAGGTAAGTACCCACATAATAATAAATAATTTAGTAAGACTAAGGTCTAACAGAGCCAAAGTTAAGATATAAGAACTTGGAAACCATTTTCTTCTACGTCAAATAGATAATCGGTGTATTACCTCTGATGTGAGTCGGGAAATGATACAGATAAAAGGGTTCATAACTTTATTATTGCCGTTTAATTGATTTTAAAAATTAAAATGTCAAAATATAAGAAATAAAAATATCTTTCAAACCAGGTATCACACGACGCATCTTCCCATTTAAGATTTAGGGGCTTGAGCCCTCCCCGCTAAGGGTTTAAAGCAAAAGGGGTGAGAATATGAGAATATCTCCCCATCGAAACAAAATCAATGTGTCAGAGCAACTTTTTTTTAAATGTCAGAAAAAGCGGAGAAGCTATATAGCTGATGGATACCTTTCATTGGACCGAGCACTCTGTATTTATATTACCTAATTAAAATAGCTCTACCAAATAACTTTTTCCCTAGGCTACGTTATCATGTGTAGGTATTGAATTCGTTATCAATATGATGTAAAAAGTTATTACGCATGGGATATCATGATAGTTTTCAAATCGTTTTGAAGAAACATCCATCACCGACAAATATTAGATGTCTAATGCGCTTCCTGCGTACCTGATATAAATTGAGGTCTAAAAATCATCTATTTTTACAAGCTTTTATTTACTTTCATCTGTGGGTCTGTCTGTCTGTCATCAAATCTTGCAAGCTGAATTAGAACTACTTCTAAATGTCCGATTGACTTGAAATTTGGTACACGTTTATAGTTCCGATGACAATACAATATTATAGTGTTGTTAAGTTTACACCACCCCCCTTTCAGGGGAAGGGGAGGGGGGCACTACTTAAAGTATGTCCGATTCCGTTTAAAATTGGTATATGGGGGTTTTTGGGGACAAGGAATATGAATTTTCTATCAGATTTTGAAAATTCAAAAAGGCGGATTCAACATGGCCGATATTGGGTTAAATGTTGCAAGTCAATTCTAGCTGACTTCTACATCTTCAATTGGCTTCAAATTTGGTATGCGTTTGTAGTTCAAATGAAAATATAAAACTATGGTCTTGCTTACACTCCCCCCTCCCTTTGAAGGGTAGGGTAGGGTGCACTACTTAAAGTATGTCCGATTTCGTGTAAAATTGGTATATGAGGTTTTTTGGGGACAAGGAATTTGAATTTTTTTATCAGATTTTGAAAATTTAAAATGGCGGATTCAGCGTGGCCGATTTTAGGTTAAATGTTGCAAGTTAATTTTAGCTGACTTCTACATATCCCATTGGCTTCAAATTTGGTATGCGTTTGTAGTTCAAATGAAAATATAAAACTATGGTGTTGCCATTGTTTATTCTTATAAAGATAGTGGCGTAGCTTACACTTCCCCGCTCCCTTTAAAGGTTAGTGGTGAAGGCAATACTTAAAGTATGTCCGATTTCGTTTAAAATTGGTATTAGGGGGTTTTTAGGGACAAGGAATATAAATTTTTTATCAGGTTTTTAAAATTTTAAATGGCGGAATCAAAATGGCTTTTATTATTGCCATGGCTATGCCATAATACCTACTAAAAAATAAAAACAAGCTTTTATTTAAATGCACTAAAAAGAAGAAAATAACCCATTATTTTGTTACATTAAACATTTTTATATGATATAAAAGCTTGTCGCGAGAAATTTAAACAAGAAAATCTCGCGACAAGCTTTTATATCATATAAAAATGTTTAATGCTACAAAATAATGGGTTTGATTTACTTCAAATTTTATTTTCTTCCTTTTAGTGGATTTAAATAAAAGTTTGTTTTTAAATTGTTTTTTTACTTTTATTTATTATTTTTAAATTTTGATAGCCATTTGCCACTTTTACCAGCTTTTATAATAATATATGTCATAATAAAATTGTCAATCATGAACTATCTTAAAAATCACATTGATATTCTTATATTTCTTGCCATCAATCAGTATTCAGCTCTCTAAAGACTTCATGCATTAAAAATTAAATGAAATCAAAATGTTTTTTTTAAAGGAAGGTTATGGCACCATAACGGAATTTCGATTTCGATCTAACCCTAAAAAGTTTTGGGGTCGGATCCAGAGTTGGGCAAACTACTTAAAAAACGTAGTTGAGTATAACTACTAACTACTTTAACAAAAGAGTAGTTAAATTACTAAGTTGTTTAACTACTCGTGTCAAAAAGTAGTTAAACTACTAACTACTAGTAATTTGTACTCAAATTTTCAACTACTTTTTTAACTACTATGACGTCATAACATATTTTTTATTTATTTATTTGAGAATATAAAAATATTATACAAAATATGAAAATAGCATACATTTTAATAATAAAACAAAGACAATATTGCTGCACCTAAGTGCTATATTCTATTTACGCAAAACACTTATAATTATATCAACACAAAAAAGCCTAATATCACTACTTTTTATTAAAAGATACTCCATTAGATTTAAGAAAAACTAAATGTTCAAAAAGTTCGTCTGCAATTGCGTGTCTCCTTGGGGAGTTGAGCAAAGTGGCGAAATTAAACATTCTTTCCACTGGAGCGCTGCTTGGTAAAACTGTGTTGTATTTAATAAATATTTGCTTTATTAACTTGTACTCGTTTAGTGACTCAATATTACCCCTTTTATCGTCTAAGTATTGTAAAAGCTCTAGTTCAAGCTGACTTTTACAGTAATTTTTTCCTGATTCATTATCATGAGCATGGGGCTCATGGGAGGAACTATCCTTATGTAAAGTCTCCCTTTTCAGGGTTGATTCTTCCTTAAAATCAAAAAATTCATTTCCCGGGTGTAAATTCTCTTCTGAATCTGAATTTGATTCACGAATTATTGAATCATTTGGGAATAAGTCCCAACAGGCATTAACTACGATTTTGATAATTTGTTCTTTATTGACAGAAGGACTGATCTGTTTATATACACTAAGCCATCTTAGGTTTATGCTTGGAATGGTAACGGCAGCGATGACAGCTTCAATAGACTCCTCGTTAATGCAAAAAAGCCTTTGCAATCTATTCTGGAGTGACACAAGTAATTTGTCGATAACAAACTGTAAATTTATAATGTTTGTGCTCAATTTTACCTTCTCTAATTTTACTTTTGAAGATACTATACTCGGCAAAAGATATCCGTAAAAAGTAGTATTCTCGCCTTGTAAAAATAACAACGTTTCGGCTATAGGTGCTAATACTGCTGCGTATTCCTCCAAATAAATAATGTCGACATCTTTAAAGCCATCCTTAATGTCAAGCTTTTCGCACAAATATTTCAGTTTTGCATTTTCATCCAAAATTTGTTTGATGGACATATAGAACGAATTCCATCGTGTTAAGGACGGGTAACTTAACGTGTGCCCTAAGACACCTTTTATAATTTCTGCGCTTTTCGGTCGCCCTGCTTTGTTCCAGAGAAGCGAACATTTTTGCAAAACCTTTTCATGTCTATTTCTAAATGTTTGATTGGTACTAAGAGCGTTATTGACATCAGTTGTTGCAAACAAATTTAAAGCGCTTATGTTTTGGAAGCAATGGATAATTTTCATTTTCCCTATTGTATTCGTCATCAGTTTCGGAAGAGGTAATTTAAGCCCAAATATGGAAAATGCTTTTACAAAATTACTTCCGTTATCTGTGATAGTGGATAATATTTTATTATTATCTAGTTCGAAAGAAATATGTATATCCTCGAAAATTTCTGCCAGCCTATCGTGAGTGTGTGATCCAGGAAATCTGCGATAAGCTAGTGCAAAAGAATGTCTTTTGAAAAAATCGTCAATAAAATGTACCGTAACTCCCATAAAACTTCTTCTTTTTGCTGACCAAATATCTGCTGTGGTACAAACATATTTTGCATTACGGAGCTTTTCTTTAATATGAACCATTTCTTCTTTATACAAATCATCAATTTTGCGTGTCAGTGTTCTTCTACTCATGACTTTCAGGTTTGTGGTTGAGAAAAAATCTCGAAAGCTTTCATGATCTACAACGGATAATGGCATCATCGTTTCTACTACAAACTTCAGAAGTTTATTATTGAAAGTTTCCTGACTGTCGCCTTTACTTATTTTTTGTTTGTATCTCAAGCTGCTTTCAATTGTAGTTTGTGTGGAAGTACTTGCGTCCGAATCAAGGCTTCTCCTTTTATTCGCCACAGTTATTTTTTTATTTTCTTCATATTTTTGGTAACTTTCCTGGTGTTTGTTTTTTAAATGTTTTAGAAAGTTTGATGATGATGAGTAAAATCCTTTTAGTTGTATATTTTTGGCTTTTCATTGCGGGTTGGGAATATTTTGGAAACAACCATAGGAAAAAAAGACTCTAAATGATTATTTAAAACATGACTGTATGAAAAATACGAAGGCAGTAAATAGTGTTGTGTGAAAAAAACACAGCTGCTATGGCGAAAAAAATGATAGATTCTGATGTAATTTGACATAAATAATATGTAAGGTAGTAGGTACCTGCTTTGAGTGTCTTGCTGCTGTTTTGAAGAGTGACCATTTTTCACTGGTAAGAGTTTTGAGTCAATTGAAGAGCGTTTATATATATTTTTAGAATGCAAGGAGAAATAGTCCGGAATTTTCTTTTCTGCTCGGGCGTATAGTCTGAGTCTCTATCGCTAGCAGAATATGGATCTGGCTCTTGATCCGAATGATCTAAAAACTAAAAAGGAAAATATGCAATTCAATTCAATTTTTTAGCCCAAGTATTTTCATATTCCAAAAAAAACAGCTGCCAATTCAAACTATCCCATCTATTATTACAACCTGCATATAAGTATGATATAGTTCAAAACCAAACAAAATTACCAATGTATTAATCCAAAAAGGTTTTAGTTATTTACAATATGTGGAATCGCTTTATTAGCACGAGCGCGTAGCACGAGTTGGGTAATCGCAAAAGTATACGTTAGCGGACCCCAAAGGGGCTCAGACAAGAGTGAGCAAACCGTGGAGTCCAAGGCTGGGCAAGGCCTCTTTGCCTTGGCCGAGGCCTCTCTGCCTTAGCCTGAATTCTAGTTTAAAGGTCTGATCACTGAAATCACTATCATGACGGTTAAAACTTTGGCGAAATTCATCTGGCAACACCGCAATTCATTTATAAGAAATTCACAGACAGGCTGACAGAAATGACAGATTAATCGACATGGAGTTTGGGATTATTTATATTGTTCTGAAACTTGTTGATGTAGAACGGGAAATATTATTTAAAAAAAAATGTGTTAGTGAAATATAATGTCTAATTTTTAAATATCTGCATCCAAAATTAATTAAACAGTGTATGAAAAGTGTGAGCTAGTATTTCTTTATAAAAGTAAGTTTTCTGGGAGTATTTTCGACAATAACCACCACTGAATACTTACTACGTAACTGGCACGGATATCATTACTTTTAACTTTTCTTAAATGCGTAAATTTTGCCCTACAATGAATACGTTTTTGATGATATTAAATAAAATTGCCTTTCACTTACCTCAGTATTTTTAAATTCAACACCACTATTACTAGAGCTACCACTGCAACTAGCCTTTTTTGCACGCACACAGCACAAACTGTATTTATTTGCTTTTGACGTGGCATCGCAGTCCTACCGCAATAACCACTGAAATAATAATTTGATGGATTGATGCATGCTCTGCATCAGAATAAAAAAGCGTGTTTGAGCCTGTTTGTTCTGTACTCAAAATTATCTTAAGTACCTAGTTAAATACTTTAAAAGTAGTTAAACTACTTCTCAAGTAGTTGAGAGTATAAAAAGTAATTAAACTACCAAAAGTAGTTGGAAGTTGGAACCAAGTAGTTAACTACTTTTTCAACTACTTTTTTGAGTATATAACTAAAATTATAAATATACTCAAGTACAACTACTTCAATAGAACAAGTAATTTGAGTACAATTACTTGTATCAAAAAAGTAGTTAACTACGTAGTTAACTACTTTGGTAGTTAACTACTGCCCAGCTCTGAGTCGGATCTAGATTGAACCCGTTTTGAATACCTACTGCAAGAACTGTCGATTTCATCATGGTATCGGATGGATCATTTTCAAAACATACTCAGTTTCCATGAAAACGTAGCATAGGTTAAAGATAGAGTCATTAAAATATGGAACAAATTCAGAGAATATTCACTAGTACAAACATATCCTTTTAAAACTGCAATTTTTATGCCGGTTAATGTACGTAAAATGAAATTGAATGCTTAGTAGGTATAATATGTTATAAAAGATAAAATTGCTTACCTATAGTTTAAAGATTTGTACGATATATAGATACCACACAATGCAATAAATGGCAAGACAAAACCGATTGATCGATCAATCAATCTACACACGGCATCAACCGATACCCACGGAACAAGATCAACAAAACATGGCGAATGGCGAACGAACGGCCGCGGTACAAAAACTAAACCAGGTTAACGAGGAACGAGGCAGCCCCGTCTCCAGGCTTTAGGCCGCCCGAGGCGAGCAGGATTTGGCCGCCCCTTACAACAGACCAATTAAGGAGTCAATAATGACCTATCCTACGAATAGGCGCCCGCGCGGATTTTAACCGATAGGTGCCGATATAAGGAGATGACCTGCAGAGTCTATATTTTCATGGGGGCTACCTGAAATTAAATCGGGGATGGTGGGATGGTTTTTCGTGATTTGATGCTAAACGGGAGCTCGGAGCAAAATATTGCCGCCACCAAATTCCGTAACGCTGAGTCGGGGTTGGCTGGTTAGTGGGTACCCCCCACGCCCACCGATTCCTGAATTTTTCACGAGGAGTGGGGGAAATCGCGAAACACGTTTTTTAACGGGTAGGTTCCGGTAGAAAAAAGAAGAATATAGGCAAACGGAAAAAACCGTATTTTTATCGACCTAACCTTCATTTTGTCCCTTAGAAACGGGAACCTGTCGGTCTTTTTCCGAACGATTTGAAATTCGGCATGTAGGTAGAGGACCCCAAGGCCGACAAAAAAGGTTCTTTACGAAAAAAAAAACAATATTCTTAGTTTTCGAGAAATCGGTCATTTAAATTCGACGGTCTTTAGCCCGTATGGGAGTCGTTGAACTTAAAAAATAATTGTTTTTTTTTAAAAAGGGGATTTTTTTTTTTAAATTTGCAATTTTTTTTACCACCCTGTATATGCTTTTGAATATTTTATTTTTATATTAATAACATGTAAATGGACCCCTTTAATCGCTTCCGTAATAAAAACGGATATTTTGTTTTCAAAAAAATTTTCGGAAAAATTCACGGGTATCTTAAAAAAATCGAGATTTTCATTAAATCGGCTATAATTCGAAAACGGTAAGAGTTTGAGGTAAACTTTAAATGAGAAAATGATGGGCCTCGTTGGGTACTATATAATGTGTCGTATCTAGTTTGGTTGAGTTCGAAAGGTCGTATGAGTTTTCTGTACTTACCGAAATATTACGAAAAAAGTTGTATGTTTTTAAAAATGTATTGTTTTACCACCCTGCGTACGATTTTGGAAATTTTATTTGTACTTTGGTGATATGTAATCCTTCTAATCGTTTCGGTAATAAAAACAGGGAAATAAATTGAAAAATATTTTTCTAAAAAAAATTATTTTTAAGTGGGTATTTTAGAGAAGAGTATTTGGGGGCGCGGAGTTCAAATTTTTGGTCTAAAAAAATCGCACAAGTCTGCTGTACCGAAATATTTCGAAATTGGGGTTTTTTTGGGAAAATTTGTTTTTAACACCCTGTATGTGAATTAAAAAAAATTATTTGTACGTGGGTGACATGTTCGTGGATCCCTCTAACCGTTTCTCTAATGAAAGCGAAAAAAATAATTCAAAAATAATTTTCGAAAAAAATAAATTTTGATCTGGGTACTCTAGAGAGGGGTATTTAGGGGCGCGGAATACGAATTTTCGATCTAAACAATCGCACGAGTTTGTTGTACCGAAATATTTTGAACATGGGGGATTTTTTGGGAAAATTTGTGGTTTTAACACCCTGCATGTGATTAAAAAAAAAATTATTTGTACGTGGGTGACATGTACGTGGATCCCTCTAACCGTTTCTGTAATGAAAGCGAAAACAAAATTTCAAAAATAATCTCGAAAAAAATAAATTTTGTTTTGGGTACCCTAGAGAAGGGTATTTGGGTGCGTGGAGTTCGAATTTTTGATCTAAAAAATCGCACGAGTATGGTGTACCGAAATATTTTGAAAATAGGGGATTTTTGAGAAAATTTGTGGTTTTAACACCCTGTATGTGATTAAAAAAATATATTTGTACGTGTGTGACTTGTATGTGGATCCCTCTAACCGGTTCTGTAAAAAAAGCGTACAAAAATTTTCGAAAACTAATTTTCGAAAAAAAATAATTTTGATGTGGGTACTCTAGGGAGGGGGTATTTGGGGGCGCGAAGTTCGAATTTATGGTCTAGAAAATCGCGCGAGTACGTATATGTAACATGCGCTCGCTCCTCGCATGTGTTACATGCTGTTCAGTAATCGATCAATCAATTGAGTTGCGTTTCGGCCATTCCTGAATTGCTTTAGGGCGATGTTGCCCGTCCCTTAAAGATGTGATAAGTCGCGATTTTTCATTAGCAGTTGCTACTGTTAATGCGATTTTTCATTCACTGCGAATTTAAACTGCTAATGCTAATTGCGAATAGACCGTTATGTTATATAGTGGGGTTTAATTTTTTAAGGCGTTGGTTATTATTGCCTATAACGCGCGATGAGCTGCTTATAGTACGAATGAAGCGTTTTACATATTCATTGCGAGAGAGTTTATCGTGTTACATACAATCACATTAAAACTTTATATATATAAAAAATAAAAACGGCCGCCCCTTAAAAATCGGCTGCCCGAGGCGGCTGCCTCGCCCCCTCACCCCTGGAGACGGGCCTGAACGAGGCAAATCAGAACAATAGCAGCGACACCCTGGGATGCTAGAATTATGAACTAAAGAGCCTAGCACTAACGCGCACGCGCAATCCTCAACATCCGGACCGCGAACTTTTCCAAAATTTAAACGTCTACTAAATTTACATGAAAAAGATATCCGTTATTCGTTACGACAAAAATATTAGATGCACTTTAGACATCTGTTTATGTGGTAAATAATTAAGTCAATAAATATTTCCCGAAAAGATTACATGAAAAAACATCCATCACCGACAAATATTAGATGTAGTAAATTGATTAATATGCTTCCTGATATAAATTGAGATCTAAAAATCATCTATTTTGCGTAGTCTAGAAATGGGGTAAATTAGCACTTGCACGTCAATCCCAAATAGTCTAAAACATGTCAAAATAGTTATTTTCCTAACAAGTGCACAAAGTGATACTTTTCCGCACGCGACTGATGTTCGGTCAATCAGTCGAGTGCGGAAAAGTCGCTTTGCGCAAGTGTTAGGAACAATATTTTTTCTACGAGCGCGGTCCAAACAAGCACAGTATTTAAATAAAAAAAAGTCTGTCAATTATACCTACTGTTGCTTTACATGACACGACAAAAATTCTTGAGGTGTGATGAATTCTTACGACCACTAGGTTTCCTTTATCCTCGATATGATCAACGGTGGTTTTTGTAAGTTCTTCCCGCCGACAGGCACCGACCGATCCAAAAATGGGAACAACTTTTATTAATAAGTAAATTTTATCCGGTGCTTCCTCCATAAATTTTGCTATTTCCTCTTTGATAAAAACTTTAGATTTTTTCGGTCGGAATCAAACATTTTGTTTTTTGAGGAACGAGATTAGCTTAAAATATTTACTTATATGTAAGTTTCTTTTGATTTTCAAAACGCACTTTAACATAGAGTATTTACTCCACAGTCTACTTGGCTGAAATACCTTTTGCAGTTCCAGAAAATAGGCTAAGAAAACTTCCTCCTCCAAGCTTTTTGTGCCATTCTTGTTACACCAGTTATTAAAATAAGTGTACTGTTTTTCATATTTATCTCTTGATTTTTCAGGTATCAAATTCAGCGCTCTTCGGTCTTCGCCGCTTCCACGATACATTCAGGTAAATCTTGGTCATTAGAACTATCCATTTTCTTAAAGGCTTTCTAGCGACCACCTAGCGACGCTGAGGATAAAGTTACCGATAGACATGCTAGTAAAAAAGCATGCTTATGAGCATGATTAAAACGAGCATGCCTTTTTAACTGATACATTTGCTTGAGATCAGCATGCTCCTTTTAAGCATGCTCCTGAATAATCATGCTCAAAGCAAACACTCCAATAGACATGTCATTTACTAGCAGACTCACGTCAGTGTAGTGACATGAAAAACATTAGTTCTTGCTATATGGTTTTTGTACAGTGGTGACCGTGGGTTCCAAACGCATTCGTAACTGCGATAAAGACTAACAAATCTTAATGTTGTTTCATCTCCCCAGCGAGACATTATGATGTGAAGTCGCAGACGCACACCGGCCGCGAATGACTGATGGATGACATTGACCGTGATCGATACTAGCATGCTCATTAGCAACACATTCCACACTTGCTTATGAGCAATACCTCTTTCACCCCCGCCACAGGTAGCACGCTCAAAAATCGACCGTTGTTCGATTTGTGGGCATGCTCGTTTAAGCATGCTCGATACTAGCAATGCTTTCGACACACTTGCCACTAGGTAGCAATTGCTCAATAATAGTATGCTTTCGTGCTACGTAGTAGCATGTCTATCTGTATGTTTTTTGGGATACTGAGTTTTACACCTAGATTTGTTTAAAATCTGTCAATCTGACAATTATAAGTATTGTTGCTTCACATAATTTTTTACTACTATACCGAGGATTTCAAAATATATGGTTTTTGGTTTAAGTTACAATATCGCGAATTACGGAAACTTTTAGGGAAAAGAGAATAAT
>JAEQML010060108.1:0-27640 GCA_016904865.1 Pissodes strobi | reverse complement strand
TTAACCTCCTGTGTACATACGCGAAATAAAACGAAACACATTTTCCATAAAAAAATGGGTTCGTGATCCTCTCTGACTGACATTTATTAAGCCTTGAAGATACTTTTTATGGGGAAAAGGTAACAACTTAAAAGAAGCCCAAAAAAACCAGCCCTTTGGGAGTTTCCGTTGCTAACAATGAGCTAACCTACTTATCCCACGTGGCAGTTTTTTAATAGAATTTGCCAAACCATTTGCTTCAATTTAAATAATTTTTATTGAGAAAGAAAATAACATTTTTTTTACTGGGCCTGGTAAATTGAAGTAGAAACAGGTATTGTCCGCAAAAAGATATAACTCACCTCGGTTGAATCTGTTATAGCTTACTGTTATTTGAGGAAAACCTTGTAGTAGCCTGGTTTGACTACAACTACATTCTTGCGAGACATAGCCGAATGTCTTTGGTAAATTGGAGGTTGAAGCATGCGTCATTTGTTATGCCATATTGGATTTTTAACACAATTATTACTTTTATTAAGCGTCAAGTCTACATCTTATTTCAGGGCATATACAAGGTGTTTCAAAACGTATTCGACAGATTTTAATGCAAGATTTCTTGACAGGTAATTATTAAGTCAAATAGTTTCCAAACACTTGTGTCTTAAATGGCTTGGTTTATAAGGAGAGTTTCGAAATTAAGAAAAAAATTTATTTTTTCGGTAAAATGTTCAGAACATTGATTACTGAAATAGTAGGGAAGTAGACGCCTTGTGGCGTGTGTAGAATCAGCATCAATAATATTTCAAAAGGAGAATGCGATACGCCACTGATAAAATTATTTGTTGGTCATTATCATTTAATCTAAGCTCTGTACTATTTATTCAAATATTAGTCAAGAATTGATGTAAGTATTATATTACAAGTGCCAATAATTTTATGTCTAATACAAGCAGTTGGTGCATCCTACAGTCTTTATCCTTCTGTAATTTTTATTATCAAATGGAATTAATTTATTATTATTATTATTTTTTTACATTTTGTATGTATGCAAAGCATTCAAATTATTTTGGGTTTATCATATTTTTGTTTGCTTTGTTCAATATAATGGAATGAAGAACAATACAAGTTTTAAACGTGTATGTGACTAAAATCAAAATCATTTTGGAATTCATAAAACGTGCTCAGAAAGCTGGCAAATGGTTTTAAGAGATGATTCTAGCATCATAATTTTTTTTGGAAATGCTGATTTGAGGAAAAGCGAGCAAAACTAACCATGGCCGATAAAATGCAGTTGCCTAAGAATCGGTATAAAATGCACTGAAATTAGGATCTACTACACCAATACAAAGCACATGTTTTTCAAAATGATTTAACTAAGAGGTTGATCAAGTGCAAATGTTGATCGAAACTAGCACTGCTGACAAGCATATTTTCGAAACAAAATTGAAGTTTAAGCTTCTGGAACCCACTTAATATTAAATATTAACTTTCGTGTAAGGCAAGCACATCTGTAACCCCCTTACCCATTTTTGGAAGGCTCTAAAATAATTGGATATTGGCAAAACAGATTCTCCGGAATTAATATTGCTATGTACTGTGACCAATATAGATGTACCCTATTTTGAAATTTAATTAATATTTAAACAGCTCTCACTTCGAAATGTTTTTAACTTTTGACAGAATGGTATACGAAAATCAATTTATAATTTAAATAATAGATGCAGCATCAAGTTATTAAGTAAAAGCTCAGCTCAAGATTAATCTTGGTATTTAATATTGCATCTGGAAATGGTAGAATTTTCAAAACTCAATTAACAAATATTAACTTAGTTCATGGAAGTGATTCAAATTTCACACATAGCCATATAAACAATTCAAACCAACTTTGCAATAATAACATTACGATGCTGTTGAATACTGCTTCACTTCGCAAAGAGAGATCGACAGGAGATATATTGGCCTATGCCACTCATATATGGAGTAGGGCAATTGAGAACTATGGAGAGTCTCGAGCGACAGCGTTGGATATTTTGAAGGCAGAGTTTGGCATGACCGATTGCTCAACAAACTGCCCTATTTCGGACTGCCAGCCTTTCTCGGCAGCTGGCTTGCCATTTTTCTTAAAAACCGATCTCTGCACGTTGCAGTAGATGGACACATGTCAGACACATTCACCATTAATGCGGGCGTACCTCAGAGCGCAATACTTTAACCAACTCTGTTCTTCATCTATATTAATGACCTGAATAATCCTGTTTACAGTTTTGCAGATGACAGTACCCTTGTCTCCCAATTCAGATCAGAAAAACCTTTACCAGTGACTGGGACTTATCACCGCAGACAGGAGTAGATTACAGCAGTTAATTAAGACCTGGAGAAAGTTACTAGGGGCGACAGAAATTTGATCCAGTTCAGCGCAGCAAAAACCCAAGCAGCCACGTTTACCAAGAGGGCTAATACGGCGGGTCCTGACATCATTATGGCAGAATCGACCATTACTTTATCCTCGTCAATCGGACTATTGGATGTCTCGGTCAACACTGGCACGACCACGTTGCTTACATCGCAAAATCTGCTGCCAGAAGCTTGGTGCGCTATTTCGCAATAAAAAACTGTATACACCGTAGCAGTTGCTCTTGCTCTACAAAGCGCAAATAAGATCGTGCTTAGAATATTGCTCACACATCTGGGGTGTCGCACCAAAGCACGCCCTAAAGCTGCTGGATTCAATTCAGAAGAGAGCTATGCGTCTCATCGGCGACCCGGAGTTGGCTTGGAATCTGGATAGTCTGAAACACCGCAGACATGTGGTCGAGATGTCCCTGTTTTACAGATACTTTCATGGCAGATGTTCCCAGGATTTAGCCCGCCTCATCCCGCCCCTAGCAACGCCTGTCCGACAGTCACGAAAGACGACAAGAGCGCACTACTTCATAGTACAAACCTAGAACATCGCTTTACAAGATTTCCTTTGTCTGGCGCACTGCATCACTGTGGCACTCACTCCCAGGGCATCTGTTTCCCCCTAATTACAACCTACAACTATTCAGGAAACGTGCCAATAAACTTCTTCGCACGCACACCGCTCGTCGAGCGTCATGGGATATCCCTTTAATGTGTGTGCCACTGCCATAAAGATAAACTCAGAAGAATATACCAGATTGAGCGACTCTTGAGATGCCACTTCCAGGTATTTGAGTTGCACTGTATATAGTTCAATTGCGTGATTCCTTAGTTTACATTTGTCCAGATTTGTTAAAGTGGCATGTCAAGCACATGGAACTTAAATGGAGTAATTCCATTCATTGTGAAATTGGCTCACGTGGTATATTTGTAGTATATTTGCCATCAGATACAATAAATATTCCACCACTAGGTCCAAGCATTTTAAAGTCGGCACTGGTAAATAAAATTATATTGACGAAAACTTCCCAAAGATTGGCTACGCACCACGTTCACTATTACCGTCTCATAAGCCTCATGAGATATAACTTACAATACGTGAATGTTCTAAGCTCCTTTTCCCGCTTTGCTGGCAATTATTAATTTTTTCCGCTTCCAATTCAGGAGTATCCAATTTTCTCATACACTAAAAAAAACTTGAGTTGCTTCACTCTTTTTCATGTAATATAGCTGATATTCGGTAAACGTGGATGTTTGGAATAAAGATTTTCTAGGTGTAAAGGGATATTAAATTTACGCGGAGCTTCTATGCTGACCTGGCATGGAAAACTTTGCTGTATTGAAATCTTAAGGCGATTGCGGATTTCTTGAGGTTTGCACCTTTTGAAACTAGACATAATTGCTTTATTATAAGCTCGATTAACATGCCATGTAATTTATTTTATTTAAGAGCGTGTAACTTTGTCAAGAGGAAATAGTCGCTATGTGAAATTCACCTATTGATATATTGGATTAATAATTTTAAAGAACAGACAATAGAATTTGTATGGAAAAATATAAAGGCCGTTGATACTGGATTTTTATTCAGGATTCGGTACTACTAAAAAATAATAGATGAATTTGATATTATTGTTATGGATTAATGCTCCATAGATGTTTAGATGTTTTAGATATTACAAATGTTCAGAAAGATTTTATGGAAATATTTGGTCTGGTTTCCTTTGCTCTCTAAATTAAATAAATTATGAGCGATGACAGTAATCTGTGTGAAGTTCCACTACTGTTAGGTTGGATTAATTATAGAACTAGTTGAAACAGTAAGTACAAACTTTATAACTTTTCTAGAAAACTACAAATATACTTGGTATGTTAATATGAATCAGGATTGATACAAATGACCGCTATTCTCATGATTAATGTACTCAATATGTTAAAAATAAACATTTTTCTAGGGATGTTGAAGAGTTCGATGAGAAAAACTTAAAAAATACCCAAAAGCTTCTGGAAAAATTTGGAATGATTTTTATAACCTTAGTTGATGGTCGAGTCAACACGCGTTTTGTAGCGGCTCCTTTGTCGCTATTTTGGGTGAAGACGTTGCTATCTTTCCGTGACAGTTGTTTCTTCCCGAGGAAGAATCGGGTGTCCAAGTCAGAATAAATTCCCACTCACGCTGGTAGCCAGGCCGGGCGGAACCGGATATTCCCGTGGGATTATTTCTGTCTGTGCCTGCAAAGATTTAGCTGACTTTACGTGCTCGACACCTTGAAGAGTCAAAAAATATAATGTCACCGATCCAACATTCTTTTCAGCTTGTTATACGGCCTATATACTTCAAGAAGGGGGTGAAATGGAACAATGGAGTATGACTGAAGTCAGATCCCTTAGTTGGGCAGTCCGAAGGATCTCAAACTAAGTTTCTGGGTGAATGCTTTCCAGCGAAACCCACACGTAAAGCAGCAGCAGTATCAATAGCAGCAGCAGCAGCAGCAGTAGCAGTAGCAGCAGCAGCATGACCCTAGTTGATGTATCATTTTGGCATGTTGAACTAATTACATAACTATCATTACAACTATTCTGGAAAGATACAAAGGAAATTGGTATTGGAGCTTGAATCGAATATAAAAATTAATCAAGGAAAATAAATGAATTTGATGTTATTCTTACGATTAATTTGTCCGACATGGTAGAAGAAATCTATTTAAATGGATGTTCCAGAATGCAAGGAGAAAATTTTAGAAATATTCAAAAAGATCTAAATGTGCTTTTAAACCATCTGGAAATATTCGTAATTTTATTATATATAATTATTATTATCAAGTTTATGTGCCATATGAACTATTGGTCATGCTGGTTTCATTAAATTATCAAACATTGGTTTATTAATCCCGAATTACGTATATTCATTACCCAAGGATAGTAACACTTTGTAATATACTTCAATGAAAATTAACCAACTATTCTAAATTATCTAATATAGAATGCTTCCAAATTACATTCAATCGACCTAATAAGCATCTATTTGCCTTTGCGCAATATGAATCCAGTAATAGCTTACTACTCTCTGATATATGTCATATTGATCTTCGTATTCAAATTAGCCCTCGCAAATACATAAAGGGCGAATTAATTAGGTTTACACATATCTCTCAATTGCATTAACCAATTGGTCCTATGAGGATTCTGTAAAGCCTTTGCATTGACTGAGCAATAATCCTGCAAGGAATTTTGAAGTAAATTTTGGCAATGAAGTAATATATTCATAGATGGTGAATAATCATTATATTATTGCTATAAGATATTAAGGAAATGGTTTGCTATAGAAGGGTAAGGTAATCCAATATACAAAAATGGATTTGTGATGAATGCTTCATTAAATTTATAATATAAATTGTTGATATATATTTGGAAGTTGTTTTAATTTTAAATTAGAAGGGGGAAATATATATTGAAGATTTGAGCAAATCATGAAAGACGCTGAAAGGTTATAGCTACTGCAAGACTGGAATGGCCCTTTAAAGTTCTGGACATGGATGGCTTTGACCATATGCCATCCAAGTTTATCGACAGATCAAAACTCCGGATCATTAAAGTATCCTGGCATGGTATCAAGGAAAACCCAAGAAAACAACAACAATGATTTCGCCATTTGGGAATATCTTCGTGTGATGAGGCCACACATAATTTAACCAGATTTAAACGTAGGGTGCCAAGTTAATTACTTAACAGGCGGTCCCTATGCCAGGTTTTACTCAGCGGTTTCAACAATGATTAAGAGTGTGGGCCTATGTCTTGTCAGTTAAGTGAAGGCGCCACTAAATTTTTAACTAGGAATATGTCAATGATGTTTGCACATTGAAATCAGGGCAGTAAAATCTAGAAACATATCCTAGGCAAGAGTATTATGAAAATTGACGTTAGCTTACCAAAATAAACGTCTGAGTTGTAATTAAACAATTTATTCAAATATGAAAAGCTTACATAACACTTTAGAGCCAATTAATTATGTTGAGTTTAGGGTATCGCCCATAAACTAATAAGAAGAGTTGTATCTCGTCTAAATTATCAGACTATTAAATCAAATTAAACTATGGTTCTAAATTTTAATCTATGTCCTAGCAGTTCATAAAGTACCAAAAATAAGCAATATTTATTGAATAAACTTAATCCCATTGCAGCGGTAATATCAATATATTAACAAGCAGTTAATGAAGATCTATTAAGGCAATGAATTACTCTATAAAGTAAGTATTTATATACCCAGCCAATAAGTACTTACGCGAAACACGAATTGAGCTCAGTTCGATACCAGTATTAAGGCGAAAATGAAGAGTTGGAAATAGCAGTTATGCGAGACAAATTATTATCATGAGACTTACAGCGAATTACAGTAGAAACAAATTAATTAATTATCATTAACAAAATGAATTCTCAACTCGAGATTTTATCAGATGTGGTAATGCAGAAAATAAATATCTCCACAGCAATTATGAAAAAAAACCGTAATAAGAATCGTTGGGGAAACACTCCAACATGTGTATTAACTTATCTTTATTTACCGTATAGTTTGGTGATAACACCCTGTATGTCCGTAGTATGATTGAGTCATAATTAAAATCCAAACAAATATATTTCACCTCAGGTAAACAGCAATTTGTGCATTTAAAGCATTGTATTTCAGTTACAGGTTACTCCTTAGTCCGAACCTGGATATTCGGCAGAATAGATTTCATTATATGAAACAATCGCTGGAAAGCAAGTTGTCACTCTTCGTCAAGGAAAACGTTTTTGATATTTTTCATTTTAATATATCTTTGTTGTGTAAACAACAATATGTCAAATAAAGAAAGAACATGTTTCTACCCACTCAAATGCATCCGCGTCCGCGCAATTCCCGCTTTCCGGTAGGAAAAATTAGATTTTAGTTTTAGTGCCGGACAAACACTCAACCGTAAATCATCGGCCTTAGTCGTCGCTCTGGTTGAGTTTTACGCCAAAAACCTCAGCCTATGTCGCTGCCCTGTTTGACGCCAAGATATTTAGTTAATTACCTTAAAATTTAAGCTTAATTAGTCGAAGAAGTAATAAGTGCCTTACAAACACTAACACGTGAAGCATAGGCTTTTAGTCGCCGCGCTGCTTGAATTTGGCGCCAAGAACATCTACTAAGTCGTAGCTCTATTTGACGCTAAGATACTTAGTTGTTTTCTCATTTGTTTGCACAGATATTTGGAAAATATCTGGTGTACCTTGTGTTCCCTTGAACTTTGAATTAAGGACTCTTTTGGGCGTTTTTACGCATTTTCTCACAATAGAAATGCGATAACGTCTCTCCTGTTAGTTGTTTCCGATTGAAGAAGGTAAAATGGCGATGTAGTGGGAAGAAAAAGAAATCTATTCCTGTACTCAAGATTCGAATAACAATATAACGATAATATATACGATATAGAAAGCAAACGACCTATAGTCGTTTAACAGTAAATTTATTAATCAAAATGATATATAACGATAATATATACGATATGAGAAGCAAACGACCTACAGTCGTTTAACAGCAAATTCTTTAATCAAAAGGACAAATAACGATAATAGCTATAATAAGAGTATATTAATAGAAAAAAGTAGATCCTATGTGTATCTAATAGATTTGCAGACACTGGCGTTTCATGCTACTTCTGTGGTCGCATTACCTTGACAAAAGGCTAAATGGAACCGGTAACTCGTTAGGTTGCCAGAGAAAGGTCAGTGACGGACGTTCAGTCCCAAAAGGGAGGAAATTCTATCCCACGTAAGGACGTTCGTATCACGGAAGGTCACGGCATGTCCCTAATTAAATTATAAATAATTTTCTCTGTTTAATATAGACACACTGACATGCAACAAACCTTTTTTAAAGGAAGTGCACCATCTCAAGAAAATGGGAAAAACCACTTACGAACAATGCAGATTTTGTTAAACTATAGCTGGAACGTCAGAGCACTTACTCTGCGAATGTCAGGCACAGACTCACCAAAGGTTGAGGCATCTCGAAAATGCCCTTTTGGCACCGGGATATCTACAAAAGCTCAACCCTCGAAATATTCTCAGGTTCTCGAAAGCGATAGGAATTTTCGTGTAAAATAGAAGGGTATACACAAAAGTTCAATTGTGGTCTGGGCAATCTTGCAGAGCGACCCCTCTACCTACCATACCATACCATATAGGAAGGGCAACTACACTAGTCATTTAGTCGTTAAACATCTTTATCGGTATCAGACGATATGGCTGATACTTAGAAAAACTACACCAGGCAGTATGTTTGCCAATTAATTTCACTACAAAATCAGACGGTAATTAGATCTGATGGTCAGAAATAACAACGAAAATTTCGAATATTGGAAGCCGATTAATTACCTAAAAAAAAGCAGATATACCACAATCGGAACTGCGGAAGTGGGATAGCGAGAAGTAAGGTAGCGAGAGTATCGACAAACAAATCGACCAGTAAAAGGGAAAAGCTCACTACTGGATTTTGTATGATTTACAACGTTACAATCATCGATGCAAGCTTCGCTGAATGAATCCAAGAAAAAAAAAACATTAACACGATGCAGAATTTGCATCCGAAGAAAACCAGGAAATCCTCACCAATATTCTGTAAATTTTGGTACCCCTAGATCGTTTTTTTAACACCTCCAAAACCTAAATCATTTCTGTTTTTGATTGCATTTTTGAACTTTCCTCTCAAAATTTTGAACAATTCTTCTAACTTTCCCAAAGTAAATGTTTGACACTTGGATCACTTTGCTTCACCACTCTTCATATGCAAATAATTTGACAAATTTCATCTAAAAAGGTGTTCTCAAAGCTAGCAATTAGGTTCAGTATGTCATAGCAAGAAGTTATCATCTGGTATAAATGCTTCTGTGCAGTAAATTTCATTCAATCACTAGTGCAGTTAAGATGAAAACTGTGTTTACGCAATTAAAGTAAAAATATCCTTTATATTTGTTTCTATTGGAGTGGATATAACAAAATTTAATGAGTCCTGGAAAAGCCCTAATAAAACTTTATAGGTTATTTTGGACCATTACAAGTTGTTTGTAATATTTTGCTTTTAAAATAAGCCAATTTCAGTTAGTTGCTATTTGTATGTAACTATTTATTCAAAGAGTAGCTAATTTAAAAAGGAAATAAAAATAATTGTATATAGGAGGCTTGGTTCATAAAGTTATAATTAATTGAAAAGTAATTTTTCGTTTCTACCGAAATTGAAAATATCTTCTCAGGTATCTACTGTATATTAAGTTGATTAAACATAAAACGAGAGAAGGTAGTAGAGGACTCCGAAATACATAAATCAACAGAGGCCGAACATTTTACTCTTGCTGGTTTAAATTCTAAGCGAGCGTATTGTTTCCAACACTTTTTGAACTTAATTATGTTTTTCCTCCTTAGGGTTGTTGCTTCTATATACCTCGGCATTTCGTATGCTCTAAGGGTCCTCGAAATGTAAACGGGTTAATTATGGCTAGAAGGGTATGGAGATGAAACTTTTATTTGCTTTGCCTACGAGGTACGAATAATTTAGTCAGAGGTGAAATTAAATGCTTCCTTCACTCCCATGTCTCGTCACCACACGGGGATCCATTATTATTCACACTAAGATAAAATTAATAAATAAATCTGCACTAATCTGCTTCATTTCAAAATAATATTTTTTTGTAGACAACCCTTGGGATGATAATACAAAAAACATTTAGATATATTAAAAGCGCCATTGAACCCGATTTCCTTTCCGGCGAATACACAAAAAAAAAGTAATCCGGCCTAATGCCTGCTTAAACTAGATCCTTGTCAACAATAAAATTTAACTTAGGAACAGTTTGAGACTTGCGAATACATTTAACCTTATCAGAGCGGCAGAATTATCTATAACATTCCTAAACCCTCAGATTTTCGGTGTCGCCCAAACTCGGTAATTATGTAGATTAGCAAAGGAACTTCGCAAGTTATGTGTCTTATAGCCCACTTTCATAAAATTAAGGTATCTGATGTAATATTTTTCCGAGTAGGAAATTATCGGTTTTAATTATATTCATTTTAGTTGTTCTGTCTGGTCGATTTGTCCAAATAAAAGAAAAAATAAATAAAGGGAAATGAAACGACCCTAAAAACCATTTCGTGCAACTAACTGGGGCTACTAACTACATAGAAGCAGAAGCAAGGTATGATACCCCCAACAGTTTAAGGGGTATGCCAAACCATGCTAAGAAATAAACTGCAGTGGATGCTAGAAAAGAAAGTTACAAAGGATCAGCCTGGATCCAGAGAGTAACAAAACTACTGATGATATTTTTTATTAGTAATATGTGTAAAATCCGATAGGTCTTCTCGAATTGAAGCCATTCTTTTTAAAAACATCTGAGCCTTAATAACGTAGGAGGGGGAAAGTGTGAACTACTAAATTGCATAAACTACTAAGTAAATATCACCCTGTCCTAAGGTTCTTGAATTTTGAAAAAATCATGTAAACAATAAGGACAAATAATTATAAACAACCCGAGCAAGTCAATGCAAGCTCGGCAGACCTTGTTTCTCACCTAAACCAGTTCCCTACAGAGCGTATGTTCGTGGATTTGGGGGTTGCCTACGTACAATAATAAAAGTCGAATCTAATAATAAATTTTGGCTTCATTGACAATACAGATGGCCTCGAAGGCGCTATACTTTGTATGTTTTAAATGCTTGAGTACTAAAGCTATTGTAGAAAATAATATTTACATCAATTCTAAAATTTTGTTAAATGTTTTAAATCGACTAGTACCATTAGACAAAACACCATCTTCATCAAGGCACCAAACTCAGGAAAAATTATTGTTAAAAACACAATAATGGCATAAAACACGTCATCTACAAAAAAAAACAGTCCATTGGTTAGCACATTGTATATTTAATAAAACCTTTATGGCAGCCCGGAAATATGAATTTCACGTAAAATGTCCCATACAAATGGCCCATAAAACTTTATTAGATACTTATAATTTTAATATCGTCACTTTTATTAAAGTTATTCATTATAAGCGGAGACCATTTCAATTCAACGTATACGCATTTTTGTTGAATACTTTGTGATGTGGGTCATAAGGTTAATTTTGTATAAACAAGGTGGGCCAAAAAAGTATGGCTTCTCCTTTTTCAGTTCAAATTACTGATCATTATTTTAGGATCAACGGTTTCATCGTATATTAAAACCTCATTTTTTATGTGACATACCAAGTATAATATTGAATTTGTCAATTCTACGTAAAGTTGAATTATTCAATAATTTAGGTTAATTATTTAAGAATGTTTATAAGGAAAAATGCTTTAAATCTAACCTATTTGACTAGGAGCAAGATATTGCTATAGATGTTAACCTATATCGAAAGTTAATCAATTTACAGTCCTTCGCAAAGATGCAACCGGGGGGACATTGAAAATGATGAATAAAAACGCAAAAATTAGATTTGTGTTGTAATTCAAATAGTTTTTAAAAGCAGAGTTTAAAAAAGTAAAAATACAAACACGAGTCTTTATAATATATATAATAATTAAAGGAATGAATTTATAACATTAATATTAAACATAATAATAATTAAAAAAAAATAAAATAAATAACAAAAGGTGCACATATGAAGATCTAAAAAATTACCCTACTCTTTAAGATAGGAAAATCTATTAGTATATAATTAGCTCTAACGTTACTGTAATATTTTTAACTTGTTCCGATTTGTTTTAGCCCGTTTTGGTGCTTTTAGATATTTTTAGTTACTTTTGGTTAGTCGTTCAATCATTTTTCGGTTAATATCAGTTAGTTCCAATTTATTTTAGCCTCTGAACCGACTCCTATACGTTACAATCAAATTTAATGTTTTTGGTTAGTTTTGGTTAGTCGCCAAAATTCGGTTCGTTTTGGTTAGTTTTAACTTACTTTAATTTTTGTAACCTGTTTAACCTAATTAGTACCAGAGGAAATGTAGGAAGAAATTCATGCAATCATCAGCTTGTTCGGCTTGTCTTTGAGCTATGATTGGTCAACTAAGCACATCGGGGTAATACTGAATTCTTAGTTGACCTGAAAGGAGCAAGTTAGTTGCGGCATTAAGAAGGCTAATGATGCTCTATGAGCTCGTGGGGTCTACAACCGAAGATTCTTTACTGGATTTATACTGCTGTAGTTCGCCCCATTATCATCTGCGGGACCATCGTAAAGTGGACCGGTACGCAAACGGCAATGTCTAGGGCAAGGTTAGATAGTTTTAAGGCTAGATTGGGAATTACAGGTGCTATGAGGATGGTATCTACCAGGGTTCTTGAGAAACTGACTGGGTTGTCACCTTTCCACTTATTCTTGTACCATGGGTTGAAATATTATGCATACAAACTGAAAACTCTTGATCACCTAAGAGACAAGAGCCCAAGAGGATACGTCAAAGTCTGGAGTAGGGCGGGTGATTATTTTATTCAAAATTATCTCAAATACCAGCTACAAACATAGCAAATATAGAAATAAATAAAAAGTTATAAATATTATTTCTGAAATGCCTGAAATAAAATAATAACTAAAGTAGCAGAATGAACTAGAGAAGGTAAAGTCAGAGCAGCTATAGCAGTAGGACGTCAAGAAGAAAAAGGAATCTGAGCCCTTTCAGTGATAGATGCTATACCTATGATAACATGCTGCCTACCTTAGACAGCCGTGTTCCATGCTGATATTTATGAAATCCTCAAATGATCGTATGAAAACCTATTAAGTGCCTTCAGAGCGAAGGATGTCTACATTTACTCAGACAGCAGAGCTTCTAAGTTTGACAAACTTCATTCCGAGCTAGTATCTGAGTGTAGAGACATCTTGGGGGCCTTGGCAGTGCATAATAGAGTCCGCCTTCTTTAGGTTCCGGGACATTCGAATGTCCCAGAGAACGAGGAATCTGATTGTCTTGCATGACAGGGTTCCACAATGTGATCTGAGCAAGTAGTCCTACCTAAAGGCAGCCAGCATTCTAAGAAACATAAGCAATGTGCAGTCTTAAGGCCTGTGGCAAACTACTCCAGGAAGCGTCTTGTAGTGTATGGGTCTTTCTGGTTCTGAGAGGGATCATGTAGCTTGCGATAGGGTTCCTCACAGGACACTGTCGCTTGATTAGACATTTGCATCTGCAGCGGATCCTAGAAGATTCGGAATGGACGACGATTTGCCCATTCATGTTCTTGCCGACTGTCCAATGTTAGCTGGGATAAGAGAGGTCTACTTCGGAAGCTGCGTGCTGAACCCGGAATGTGACGTGTAGACAACCTCCAAGACGGTGCACTCCGGGCAAAAGCCTGCCTCGGCAGGATGGCAAAAAGCTTACACACACGGCGCGGTGGCCGAACTAGATGTAGAATCTCTCACGGCCATAGAAATCTACAGACACAGCCCCAGGTTCTTATCAGAACCACTTGACAAAAGACATCGGACCGCAGGTACGAATTCTTCAATTAAACATTGAAGGAATGAGCCGAAATATAGGAGAAAACCTCAGTAAAATGGCTAAAGAATACAAAATAGACATCATCGCACTGCAAGAATCTCACATGGACGTCGAACAACAACTAACAACCAGAGCAAAAATCCTAGGATATATGGTTGCAGCGAGCATCCTCTCAGATGTCCATGGATCCATTATGTATACCCGTCACGACTTAGAGGAATACAAAGTAATCAATACCATAAGACAACATGAAATCGAAATTATCACTATGGAAATGGCAGGAATCTAAATAGCCTCAGTTTACAAACCCCCAACTGTCAACTGGTCCAACTATGAATCACAGAGCAATATATATATATATATATATATATATAGGAGATTTTAACAGTCGACATACCAACTGGGGCTACACATCAAACACTGAAAATGGTGATATACGATGCGAAAGACTTGAAAACCTTTAGATGAACCAGATGGCAGAGTGAAACCAACCCCGATCTCTGCATCGCCACTACTGGACCATCAGGTGAACCTCTCGAACACACAAGGAATATCGACTAGTTGTACTTAATATAGGGATACAGGTACCAACAATAAAATCGATCCAGAAACCTAGGTGGAACTTTAGAAAAGCAAATTGGGAGGCCTACACTAGAGAAGTCGACTCGAACCTGCGCTGGATACCCCCAATAGCAGAAACTCTCTACAAAGAATAACAAGAGACTGGAGACCCGACTACAGGACTGATTCAAGTGATAAACCACCCTAGAAGGCAAAGATGGACAGACACAACAGAAAATTTGGATTTCACACGCAGCAGTCGGCAAGCATGGTTCCTCCTTCGCAAACTGGGTTCCGCAGCACCCCAACTGCACCAAAGCCCAGGACTACCGCCATCCCAGATTGCCTTTCACAATAAAAACCGAGCGGAGAAAGTTCCAATGGACCCTGTATTTCAAAAAGCAGTAAAGTACGAACTAAATGAATTAAACAAAGAGCTAACAGTCAACCCACAGATCTCGGCAGCTTTCACCGCCCCAGAACTAAACAAGGCGATAAAAGCGCTCAAATTAAGAAAGGCCGCTGGCCCTGATAAAATTTATCCTGAGTTTATTAAACACCTCGGCCCACTGGCACGAAGATGGCTGACACAATTCTATACCGACTTGCTCAATAGAGGACGGATCCCGCAGGAATTTAAGATTGCCCAGACTCTAGCCATATTAAAACCTTGAAAACCTGGCAATGACCTTACCAGCTACCGCCCCATCGCTTTGCTCAGTGTCTGCTACAAACTGCTTGAAAGACTCATTAACAACAGAATCCACCAACTAATAGATAACGTGATGCCCCCGAAATAAGCAGGATTACGCCCAAACCGAAGCTGCTGCGAACAAGTACTGGCCCTAACTGCTATTCATCGAATCAGGATTCCAAAAAGGATAGACGACCGCAGTGGCCCTTATTGACTTAACCGCAGCCTATGATACTGTATGGCTGGATAGCCTAATACACAAACTGAAAAGAACTATACTCTGCCTCAAAATTACTAGAAAATATGCTAAGAAAACAATATTTTAAGGTAGGTACGGGAAATACGACAAGCAGATCCTTTACCATAAAAAAACAGACTGCCTCAGGGATCTGTACTATCTCCACTCCTCTTTAATCTGTACACCAGTGACATCCCAAATACCAAATCACAAAAATTTTGCTACGCTGACGACATCGCATCAGCAATTCAGAGCAAAGACGTTGAGGAGGGGGAAGACACCCTCACTAGAGACTTAGAGACTATCAATAAATATCTTAAAAACTGAAGATTTTGCCCCAATGCAAATAAAACAGAAGTGAGTGCTTTCCATCTAAATAAACGTCTGGCCAAAAGAGAATTGAACGTCTCTTTCTGTGGACAACGACTAAAACATAACCAGTATCCCAGATACCTTGGAGTTACTCTCGACCGCTCCTTAACATTTAAAAGACAGATTGAACTGATGGGAAAAAAGCTAAAAACGAGAAACAGCATAATTAGAAAACTGGTAGGATCAAGCTTGGGAGCACACGCAGACACTCTACGCACAGCAGCACCATCACTGGTGTATTTTGTCGCTGAATATTGCGCTCCAATATGAAGCTCTCACACTGGGAAAGTAGATGTACAACTAAATGACCCAATGCGAATTGTAACTAGTACCCTCAAGTCAACACCGACACCCTGGCTAAATGTGCTCTCCAATATTGCACCACCTGACTCAGACGAGAACAGACAACGGACCGCGAATGGAGGAAAATAAATGACGCCCCAGAGAAACACCAATCCATCAAGTGTTAAGTAACATCCAGAACTGCCGCCTTCGATCCAGGAAGCCTATATGGACTCACGAAACGGCACAATCAATCTCCCCTTTCGACCTAAAGGAAAGCTGGAGATCTAAGTGGACAACCTTCAATGAAAGGCGTCACGATAATCAAAACCAAGTTGACCCTACTCAAGCAATCCCCGGCATGCAATTATTAACATGAGACACTTGGTGCCGGCTAAACAGAGTGAGAACTGGACATGCCAGGTGTAAATCCACATTATAAAAATGGGGTTTAGCTGACAGCTCAGGTTGCGAGTGCGGAGCGTCCAAGAACAGACAGTAGCCCACCTCGTCAAAGAATACCGCCCCACTAGTAAATTCCAGGGTGACTGGAATGACATTATTATGAGTACCCCCACTGCACTGGAATGGCTGAGTTCACTGTACATTTAGCTGAAATGAATTAATTAAATCAAGAACCATTCCTTAAAGTACAGCATTTTTACTTTCATTTTATCGAGAAACATTTTGAGTTCTATATTCGTATTTACTCGTAATATATTTACCTAATTTTAGCCAAATTGCTAACAAATTCGTGACTGAATTAAATGCTAATGGTATAGCAAGTTTCTAGACCAGCAGAGTAATTGGCCTGAAAGTTATTGTTCACTGAAGCGTAATTACATTTTGAGATACTTTGTGTGCAACTTCCAAGATAAGAGAACTAAGTGATGGAACGTCCGAAATCTTGCACAATATGCCTCACATAATAGAGGCATCTTTCATCCTTAACGAGAACATTTTCATATTGCCATAATGGGTAAATTAGTACGCCAGCCTCGCTGACGCAAACTTAATAAACAAAATGGACGCATCCCTTACTGAAATTAATTGTTCTTACAATAGATGTAATTATGTCTAGTTAAAGATATCTCTAGATGGAAATGGGTTGGTAACATTGTTTTGGCATTGATGATGAAAAACTTAAAGGTATTAATGATTAAAGTAGCATGACAAAAAAAAGAAGAATCAAGTGGAAGCACGTTAAATGAGGTATTTTTATTTTAATGTTGCAATTGGGTTGCTTTCCGTTCTAACACACATTGATGATTAAGATAAGTTTAAATCAATTCAAAATCAAAAATATTTGCCCTTTTTTTCTATTTTTGTTCTTTTGATGGCGACAGCCGAGATCATTTTGATGCAATTATATTCTAAGCAAAGCTAAATTAAGAGCTGGTATTTTTTATGCTTTCTATTATATTCTATAATAATTGTTTTTATTAATCTTATTAATTAATACTATCCTTTGCTAGGACAACAGCAGCAACGGCCCTCAGTCCCCGGCGCCGGCGTTTGCTAATCCCCGATCAAGGTAGCGGTCGGACAAGGAGGCAAACAGAGGGTGCTAAGAATCACCGGGATCGACTAGGCTCCCATAGAAGACAACTGCAAATCTCCATTCTGAATACTAAAACACTGTCAACTACAGAAAAGCTACAAGAACTCGAGGAGGAACTGTCACACGTCAAATGGGACATTCTCGGCATTTTCGGCATAAGTGAACATAAAAGAAAAGGTAACGAAGAACTAGTACTTCAGTCAGGAAATGTGTTCTATTTTAATGGATCTGAAAATATCAACGACGGCGGTGTAGCCTTCTTGGGGAGCAAGAAGCATCCACCAAATATAACCCAAATTGATAGCATTAGCTCAAGGGTGATCTACCTCGTTTATCAGCTGAACAGCAGATACAATCTAAAAATTGTTCAGGTCTATGCCTTAACCTCCACCCATTCAGCAGAAGAAATGGAGCGTTTCTACGACTATGTAAGGATAGCGGAACAGACACCTATGCACTATACGCTATTAATTGGTGATTTCAATGCCAAACTAGGTCATAAATTGGACAATGCGGAAATTTTGCTGGGTACACATGGGCACGGAGATAGAAACGAGAGGGGACAAATTTTGCTTGAGTTCCTGATGCAGTGCAATATGTTCGCAATGAACACGTTTTTTGATAAACCACCCCAACGAAAGTGGACCTGGTTGAGCCCTGATGGAAACACCAAAAACCAAATAGACCTAATAATATCAGACAGAAAGGAGATTGTGTGCGACGTATCGGTTTTGAACAGGTTTACAATCGGTAGCGATCATAAAATGGTTCGAGCACGTATAATAGTGTTTAATCTAAGAAGAGAGAGGTCTAAGTTGATGGGAACGAGTAATAAATGGAAACCCCTTGAAAGTCTGACAGACTTCCAGCGGAAAATAGATGTACAAATGGAAGCCTTCGACACCGGAGAAGAACAGAATGTAGAGTTGCTAAGCACCCACCTTACGGAAGCCGTTCTACAAGCAAAAAACAAACATCAAAGGAAAAATTTTATAAAGAAGGACAAACTCAGTGAAAATACAAAAATACTTATGAAGGAAAGACGAGAAATGCCAGACAAATATGCTAGAAATGCGGGTCGTCTTAGAACACTGAACAGAGAAATATCAAAGGCTGTCAGAAAAGATATCAGAGCGTTTAACACAAGAGAAGTGACGAGAGTAATAGAAGGAAACAAGGGTCAGAAGTCAATTAGAGGAACGTTCACGGAGAGCAAAAGGAGCATAACTAAGTTAAGACAACAGGACGGACACATAACATCAAACAAGGAAGAGATTCTGAATGTGGTTAGGTCTTTTTACCAAGAACGCTACAGCAATACGAATGAACGACGGAACATCAATGGTGAGAGACGGAACCACCTGAGATTTGCGAACGATATTGTCTTGTTTACAGACATAATTGACGAGGCGAGGGATATGCTCAGACGACTGAGTGATGCTTTGGAAACGGCAGGTTTAAAAATCAACTTTAGTAAGACCCAGTTTAAGACCAACTTGGTAGTGAGTGAACAAATTTTCCTGGGTTTAAATCATATTGAACAAGTCGTCTCATATAAATATCTGGGTCATGAAATCCTCATAGGCAGAGACAACCGAACCCGGGAGATAGCGCGAAGAATCGGCTTAAGTTGGGCAGCTTTTGGAAAGCTGAGCAACACCGTAAAGTCGGACATTCCAACCTGTCTAAAGAGAAAGGTCTTCAACCAGTGTGTGCTCCCTGTGCTAACGTATGGAGCAGAAACTTTAACACTAATAAAGAAAATCATAAATAAAATTAGCGTAGCACAGAGAGATATGGGGAGAGCAATACTGGGCATATCATTGAGGGACAGGGTCTCAAATGTCAGACTTCGCCGGATGTCTGGGGTTACCGATGCAATCGAACGCATAAGAACGCTAAAGTTGAACTGGGCTGGACACTTAGCTAGAATAACGGACGGACGATGGACGAGGCTAATTCTGGAGGCTTTCGGAACAGAGGTCGCCCACCAACAAGATGGACAGATGATATTAAAAGAATAGAGCCAAACTGGATAAATGCAGCACAGGTTCGAGGACGTTGGATTGGACTACGGGAGGCCTATATTCAGCAGTGGACGCAGCTAGACTGAATGATGATGATGATGATGATCCTTTGCTATCCTCAATCTACAAACAAATATTTCACTTCATCATCTAAATAATAATATCTAAAGTCTTCAATATCACTTATGATTTTTATAAACGTATCTAATTTTAATGCAGATGATCAGCAGACAGGAGCAGATTACAACAATTAATCAAGATAGAGAGTTCGAACTTGGAGCAACAGGAATTTGGCCCAGGTCAATGCAGCAATATCCCAAGCAGCCACCAAAACAGTCAATTCGGCGGGCCCTGACATCATTATGGAAAGATCGATCATTCCTTCATCCTCGCAAATCGGACTACTGGGTGTCTCGGTCAATAGCAATATGTCCTGGCATGACCACTTTACTAATAACACAAAATCAGCCTCACAAAAGCTTGGTGCGCTATTTTGCAACAAATAACTCTATACAATGCAGCAGCTACTCTTGCTCTACAAATCGTCAATAAAACCGTGCTTAGAATATTGCTCACACATCTGGAGTGCTGCACCTGAGCACACCCTAAAGCTGCTGGATTCCATTCAGAAGAGAGCTGTGCGTCTCGTCCGCGACCCAGAGTTGACCCGGGATTTAGATAGTCTGTAACACCGCAGACATGTGGCTGAGATATACCTGTTTTGCAGATATTTTCACGGCAGATGTTTCCAGGATTTGGCCCGCCTCATCGTGCCCCTGGCAACGCCTGTCAGACAGTCAGAACAGGCGGAAAGAGCGCACCAGTTCGTTCTACAACTGAAAACACCAAGAACGTCGGTTTACAAGAACTCCTTGGTCTGGCACAATGCATTCCTGTGGAACTCACCCCAGGACATCTGTTTGTCCCTAATTACAATCCAAAGCTATTTCTAGGTAATCGAGAACTGTGTCAATCAACATCTTCGCACACATATCGCTCGTCGATCTGCCTTCCGTTTGTGTGGCACTTCCATAAAAAAAAAAAGATTTAGGTTACCTTGTATTATACTATTTCCATATTAGAACTATAAATTTTTTCTTCTTTGTCAAGTTATCATCCTCTGAACTATAATCTTGAGAAACGGTATTAACTTATTGATATAAAAGCGTTGCAAAATGTAAGAATTTATTGCCGTTACATTTTTGGCAATAAAATTCTGTGAAAAGTAATTATTTTCAATAATCCGTTTCTGAAGATCTTTCGTAATACGACGACGCTTCTTCAATAAATGCTAATGACACTCAGTTGCGAACCTAATAGTTTTGTCGAGCACATTTACAATATTTTCTACTAAATTGTCTTGAAAATAAATCAACCGGGATGATGGAAACAGACAGTTAAATCGAATAAAATAGCGAAATGTGGAACAGTTTTCCTATGGCATTAAATGTGCTAGAAGAATCCATTAAGCACGAGATTATTTTTGATATAGTCGATTTGCCAGCGAAATAAATTTCATAGTTGGAGCAGCGGAAGCATTAACGAAGTGATGATTAATTACACAACGTAAAGGTTTTTCAGGAAAATTGAGTAAATTCAGGAATAAGTCGCAAAGATTAATTTCACAATTAATTATTCCGGAAAGGGTTTGTTAAAACCTTCAAATAAGAAAAACACTTTGCTGGATTTATTATTCGCGATAGCGTAAGTTGTAAATAATACATTCCCAAAGTTAAGCCTCATGAAACGATCCTTCAATTTTGAGGAGAAAACCTATGTCATGTGAGATGAATTAAAATACCGATTAGAGATTATGTTTCTAAAGAGCTGGTTAGTTTCCTTTTCTTGAGCCCCCGTAGCGAGCGAAGCGAGCGGAGGGCCATGCGGATCGACCAATGGGAAAGGCCGATTTTTATATAGTGCACTATTTGTGTAAAGGATATTATAATGCCTATGTATCAGTGCTATTAGTAAAAAAAATATATACAGTATGACTCACTTTTCATGACTCCCCATAATATTCTTATTAATAATGCGATTTTGTCAAAATTTAGATGGAAAGAAGGTACTTTGTATGTATGGAGCTGTCAGGAGATTATGTTACGATATCTGCCAGTTAGACAACTGAACTTCCAGGCTACCTGAGAGTTCGAACTATTTGAAAAATAAGTAGAAAATGACTAATATAAAAATCAAATCGAATCAAATATGGTAATATATCAGTGTTAGTAGTAAAAAAAATTCTATATATACCTCGGTTAAGAAGACCATTATTAACCTCGCACATTATATCCTGAGGCGCGTAGCTCGGTAAATAATGGCTTACTTCTCAACCTAGGTATATAATATACTATTTCATAATACCTCTCTGAAAACTATCATTTTCGACGTCTCTGTAGAGCAAAGAAAGTAAGTCTTTTCGTTCCGGGCACGGGAAAAATGTTCCCGGTCCCTAATTAGGGAGCGGGAAAAGTTTTCTCGCTCCCTGATTTTAAGTGCTAAATTTGCAGTTATTTAGTCACAGAATAAGCATAAAGTAGAATAAATTGGGTTAAAATTATACAGCGATGCAGTCTACAAGATTAATCTAGTACATTTCAGCGTCAATAGTCTAATTTTAAGTCAAATTATTTTATTTATTCTGACATTACTTGTCACAAATACTTCAAAATTAGCTGCCTATTCAATTACAACAAAGCATACAAACACATTTCCATAGCAACGTTTGATGAATATTAGATAAATACCTGTCTTGCTTGTCTTGCAAGTTTGACGTTTGCTTTCATTTCAATGCAAAATGTATTATGACATGATTTTGGATACGTAAAATTATAATAATTTTATGTTTATGTCTTGATTTCAGAGAGGTATTATGAAAAATATCGTTCATTACACGTCCAAAAACAGCTTTTCCTGTGCTTCCACGACTTCCGGTGTTCGGCTACGCCTCACACCAGAAACTGTCGTGCGCGCACCGGAAAAGTCTAGTTTCTGGACTGGTAATGAAATATACTATTTAAAAAGACAAATCTTACTCAAGGTATTTGAATTAATCAAGGAGATCGAGAAAAGCCATCAGAGCCACCTAAACAAAAATGCACTAATGGAGGAAATGAGCGATAAAAACTTAATTTCTCTTCCAAGCAAATTTTCCGCAGATCTTGATGAAGTTCCAATTATTGTCTTGAAGTATATAGCACCTTGTATATGCCAACCTCTAACATATATAATAAATCAGTGTTTTGTAATGGGAATTTTTCCCTCATCGCTGAAGACAGCAGAAGTGGCTCCAATTCATAAAGGGGGGTTTAAGCTTGATTTGGGAAATTACCGCCCAGTGTCATTACTGCCCTCAGTGTCCAAGGTCTTTGAGAGAGCGGTTTACAATAGACTTATGCATTTCATAGAGCAACATAGTATCTTTGCCGATCAGCAATATGGTTTCAGACCAAATAGATCCACACAGTTCGCAATCTACAAGGTCATTTCTTGCATTGTCAAAAATGTTGATAAAATAAGAAGGTTTCTGGGTTATTTTTTGATCTCTCAAAGGCCTTTGACACTATTGACCATCAGCAACTGTTCCAAAGGCTACGGAGTTATGGTATATGTGAGCCACAATAGACCAAGGGTCGCAGTGGAGGGTCCTATTTGGACCCACTCACGAGTACAAATACAAAATACAATATGGTATAAGGGGAAAATGTGTTTCCTTAATAGATTCTTATCTCTCAAATATAAATCAATGTGTGTGTATAACAAACAATGGTAAGGAGTACATCTCTCAAGCTACACAGGCCAAGCAGGGAGTGCCCCAGGGTTCCATTCTAGGGCCTGTTCTCTTTTTACTATAATGTAAACACTCTGAGTGAGGAACTTGTGACTGGTCTAGTTTCGCAGTATGCCGATGACACATCTGTGATGCCGTTTGAGCTTGACTTGTCTGACCTTTCAGAGAACTGCTCAGTGGTTGCTAACAACAAAACTTGTCTGCTTTAGCAAACAACAAAATATAACAAATTCCCTTTATGTGCGTTTGAATGGCAAGTCAGTTCCAGTTGTGGAGGGTGTGAATTTTTAGGGTGTTCATCTTGACCCAACCCTCAGTTGTAATATACACCTTCAAAAGTTACAATCCAAACTAAATAGTAATTGTGCTTTAATTCGTAGACTCAGAGAAATTTTATCAATAAATTCAATACGACAGTTTTACTATGCCAGTGTATTATCTATTATTATAGCATCTTGTTTTGGGGAAAGTCACAGTGGGCACTCGATGTGTTTGAACCACAAAAACGTATTGTAAGCTGCATCCTTAGGTTGCATCCCAGAGAATCTTGTAGAGGTCATTTTTCTCGATTGAGTGTCATCAATGTGACTTCATTGTATTTTTTGCTTCTTGTCATGTTTGTGAAGTGTTTCCCGGAAGCCTTTCAATAAAACCATGGTAATTACTCAGAGAGTATGTCGGTTGTTACCAGGGGTAGAGACCACCTTAGCATACCCACTCACTCATCAGCTTTTTTCAAGAGGGGTCCCCATTACATGTGTGTCAGGGCCTTTAATTTATTGCCTCATCGGCTAAGGGCAATAGAAGATCTAGAAAAATTTAAGAAGGAGACTGCAGTTTTATTGTTGGAAAAGTGCCTGTACTCATTTAACCTTGACACTGAACTCTAGCCAAAACTATATGTACTTTCATTTTAACTATGGCCTACAATTACAATTACAAAGTATTTATATTTTAATGTAAATTATAAGGATAGTCCCGACTATTTGTGTGGTGATATTATGTGAAATATTTTCATTCTGTTGATTGTTTTGAGTAGTGTACTTTTAAGTATTTTTGTTTTTAAGCAGCGCAACTTGCCTTGTTTTTAAAACACTTAGAACTCAATAATTGGGACTCTATCAGTCATATCATTTACAGTTGGTGACGTTGCTGTGTCTTTGAGTGAGATTTTGCTGGCAATAAAAAAAATTATATATTTATTTATTTATTTATTTATTTTTTTTTATTTATTTAAATATATGAGCAGAAGAGTACCTCACACAAGGACTTCGCAGAAAGCATATCGACATATTCTCAGAGAGCCAGGTGACTTTAAAAGCTCTAAAAGCTTTCAAGTGCATATCAAAGCTAGTCTGAGAATGTAAGCAAACCCTAAAACAATCAGCAACACGCAACCAGGTAACTTTAATGTGGATTGCTGGCCATAAAGGCATAGAGAGCAACGAAAAAACAGACTACTTTGCGAAAGAAGGAGCTGGATCACCATATTATGGTCCGCACTATAAAGAGCCACATCACCAAAGAACAAAACAAATGGGAAAAAGACCAAATGTCGTCCTACTGGAAAAATACTCCAGTACTCAGACAGGCGAAAAAGTTCATCACCATCTCTGTGAAGAGAGCAAAACAGCTCTAAGACATGAACAGAGGTTATATTAGAACTCTCGCCGGACTGCTCACTGGATACTGCCCGGTAAAATACCACCTAAAGGCAATAGGCAGAGCAGAAGACGACCAATGCAGATTTTGTAATAATGCAACTGGAACCGCTGAACATCTACTCTGCCAATGTCCAACCCAACAATGCAAAAGGCTCAAGTACCTTGTAGGAGTACAGCTATCACCTCAAGAAGTGAATCAACTACCTCCCAAGAGCTTGATTTCGAAGAAGCCTACGTCTCTTGGACACAAATTAATATCTGTAACGGTAGCAGTGCTGAGCGGCTGAAACTAGCCGAAACGACTCCCTAGCAATCTACAATCTATCCAAATTCGAATATCAATAACCATTGCGCTATAAAAAAATGGGGCTGCTAAACTTCTCGTTGCTTGCGGCTTGTTGTTTGTCATGGAAATCAATAACGACCTGTGTACCTGGAATGATTTGCATTTAAAGATCTTTTACACAAATAGTGCACTATGTAAAAATCGACCTCTCCTATTGGTCGATCCATCTCGTATTACGATATGTCTGCGTGATGCAATCGATTTCTGTCAAAAGCTCTCGTGGTGTAGAGGTTTATACAACTGGGTCTCACCTGGACGGCCTAGGTTCAAACCCCGTTGCTACTTTTTATTATTTTTTTAAGATTATGTTTCTAAACAGTTTTTTTCTTGATTTTGGGTATGTCTTGGGTTAGTTTGGGTTAGCACCTGGTTAGTTTCCTTTTCTTGAGCCCCAGTAGCGAGCGAAGCGAGCGGAGGGCCATGCCGATCGACCAATAAGAAAGGCCGATTTTTATATAGTGCACTATTTGTGTAAAGGATCTTATAATGCGAATGATTTTATGTGATATCGTATCGATTGCTTCACGACAAAAGGGCATAAGCGGCCTTCACTAAATTTCACAAGAGAGACCAAACAATCATTAAATCATACTCACTCAGGTCACATATTGATACAAATTATAAACCGAATGTATTTTTATTATATTTTTAGATAAAAACGAAATTATAGAGGCTTGTGATGTCTTTATTGTACGCTAGAACATATAATTTTTGACTGAGCCATCGGCAATAAGAAAGGAACTACTGGTAAACTTTCTATGAAACTCTGATCAGTTGTCGCATTATGTTTGTTGTTCGGTCGGTCATTCAGCTATAAAGGGCCAATCAAGCATCTCGTGGTCATATTGAATTCTAGGTTAACCTGGAAGGAACAGGCGCCCAATCGCATCCAGAGGGAGAATTGTGCTGTATGGGCCGAAGATCTCCTCGGCCCATTTATAATCTATCGTACTGTGGACCGTTAAGCATTCCAAGTGCTATGAGGACGACATCTACCAAGGCCCCTGAGAGACTGATCCCTATAGCATGAGGCTCTGAGATCTGCATACAGACTGAAAGCTCTCGATCACCTAAGGGTCCCGAGGAGGCACATTAAATTCTGGATGAAAGCGGCTGATGATTGGCCTTTATTGAAGAGAAACAACATACTGTCCACGTCAGCAGCAGACCTCTCAAATTTAATGTACACCACAGGGATACGTGGTTGGGATTATATCGTGGTGCTGTAGCAGGTGTGTTTGGAGACACCATAAAGACGAGACAAGCATTCGCCTTTGGGACTAATGCAACGGTGTTCCAGGCCGAAATATATGAGATTCTCAGATGTGGATACGAGAACCTGTTAATACCTTCAGAGGTAAGACGCAGAACCTGATAGTGTGAGGGCCTTCAAGGCTTTGTAGAGGGGGGAGGGGGTGCATAAGGCTTGCGACAAGGCTTCTTACAAGGCGCTGTCGCATGAGCAGGCATTTGCATCTTCTGGGAATCGTAGCAGGTTCGGCTTGGAGACTGTCCAGCGTTATCTAGGGTAAAAGAAGCGCACTTCGAGGTCTGCATGCTGAATTCGGGCGGCATGAGAAAGATCTAGTCAAGAAAGCTATGTGCTTTCGCTAGGGAGGCCGGGCTTCGCCAGGGAGGTCTGACTGCCAGACTGAATTGGTATGTGAGTGCGTGGACAATGGGTCCAGATAGGTTAGGCCCATGTGCAAGGGTTTTTCCTGCCCGCGTTGTAAAAGTTATTCATTGATTCATATTTCAGCTTATGCTTTCTTTTGATACCCCTCTTTTCTTGCATTATTCTTTTCACAAGGTTCTCAACAAATTTTTTCGTTATATTTAAAGTATTAAGTAAGCATTGTTGCCAAACTCTTACTTCATAATTTTGTTGATCAGTTAGATTTCTGGAATCCCTAGAAGGCGATTTTTTTATTTGGCCAGTATTACGTTTACGTTACAATTTATGAAGCTATATTTCCTAGTTACTTCTTATGTTCCAGAATAACGGAAAAAGCTGCCTACCTTCCTTTTTAACAAATTAAGGATTTGGTAGTGCTTTATTCTCTCCAATTGAAATATGTTCGTCCTGATTATCGAACTATAATATTTTTGTCTCTTTCTTTTTCCTTATGTATTTTCTTATAATCGTTCTTTTTACTAATTTTGATTTAGTTTGATCATCATCACGATCCTTCTAAATAGGTCGTGAAAAAGATGTTTCACTTGAATGT
>JAEQML010060107.1:0-27649 GCA_016904865.1 Pissodes strobi | reverse complement strand
TGGATTAAAAATTTTTGCATGGAATACAAAGGTTTTTTCATTTAGTATATCATAATCTTCTTCACCACAAACCAACTTGACCAAATCATCGGGTTTTAAAAGAACTGTTATTTGAAAATTTCATATTTCTAAGGAGGACACATCGCTTAGCTTCTCTGCATTTCTAATTTCTTCGACCATTGTTTTATTTTATTTTTTACAATATCTTCAGGATGACGCACAACGTACTGAAATTTTATTTTATGTTTTTTATGTTGGTCTTCTTATATTATTGTGTATCAGAAAAACTTTTGATATTTTTAACATCTATAACCACCGCTTGACATAAATTCAACAACCTATCGATTTCATTTGGTTTTTGGCGGCTTCTTGACCATATATCCAATTTACTACCTATTGCGCTATCTACTATTTAACCTCTAAAGTCTAACAGGTTTCTAATTTCTACTAACTGCCAAAATCATAATTTCAATTGGGAGGCAATTCTTGTGTCATTGGAACGGCTCCCACGTGGGAAGAGAAAATATAATAGAGATGTACTGTCAAATACGCGATTATTTCAATCAAATTCGAATCAATAAGTTTACATCCCTATTATACCTTCTCTTCACACGTGAGAGCTTTTTCAATAGCTAAAAAAATAATGATCTTGGGGCGAAAATGTCACCACTTCGAGAACTAAGTAATAACCAAATAGCCTATGGAACAATGAACAGCTACGAAGCCACTTGAGCAAGCTTGACTCATGGTAACACATTTAACCTCGCTGTATAGGTTTACAGGGAAGTAGGGCGCAACTATTAACTGGAGATCATCATCGAAAAGGGGTCTCTAGCTTCGTGATGTTAATATCAAACTATAGGAAGCAGTCAGAGAAGGAAATTCGTCAATTCATTTTCCAGCTATCCCTAACCTAATTTAGCCTAACCGAACAAGCACTTTTGTTGCAATTATTATTTGTCTCTCATATACTGTCTTACTGTATGTATGATCGTGCTGGAACTATTTCCAACATCATCCCAACTACACAATGCTTGATAATCGAAAAGCGTTTTCATAACAAACACTTTCTCTTGTAACATCGACTCCAGTATATCGCCTTCTATTTCACCAAAGAACCTTCCTGTATCTTCATCTTTTTCTGAGACAATAATGTATCCAGAGCTATCTACTACGTAGCAAACCAAATTCTCTCCACATTTGTCACAGTCAGAGCATTGATTCTAAAATAAACATTAAATAAATGAAATATAAATTTTCTATTAATTATTTGAGGTTTCATACCGACAATCTTGTAGATACTTCTTGTACTCTGGATTTAAGTTTTTCTTGATAAAACTGAAAACCGACGACAGATCCAGGAGCTTCTATTCCAGCGTCTTTAGCGAAAATTGCGTAACTTCCAGTTACTAACATCTCAGGACTATTTTCGTAACTGAATGGCACAGAATAGACAAAAGAGTCTGTATCATATTGATGCTGTAAAACAGCGCTCTTGTACCATTTTTCATCGATTGCTCTTGGGTGTAAATCTCCGAATTCCCTGAAATGGTGAAATAAATAAGTAAATAATAGTTTAAATTTATATTTGTTGCAAAAGAGACTGAACTCAAATAGGAAGTGAAATGGAGAAGGTGAAAATCAACAATGAGTCTAGCTTGGTAGCAAATTGGAATACCGATCGACATGATTATTTATGCTCGATCTCGTCAGAAAAATAGCGTTTACAAGGTCCAGATTTTATCTTGTGTAATGAACGCCGATTTACCCTAATCCTTTACTTACTGTATTTTTACGGCCTTTTTTTCAATCTCTGTTCATTATCTGTAACCGGGTTCGCAGTACCAGTGTGTTGACACCCTAATTTCGACGTAAAATAATCTCCTTTACACTTGGGCAATCACCCATATTTCGCTACCTAGTTGAAAACCACTTTATGCCTCTTACCAGTACTTAATTTCTATTCTCAGGTATATTAAATATAATTAAATGGATGTAAGCCACATCAGTGATGTTTTAATAAATTAATTGAAAGGGAGCTTTTTTATAGTGGCTAAATTTATTCGCTTATTTTTTAATATGACCTCGTAACTACAGAGTCAGAGGATCAGAACTGGCACATTAAAAGAAAATGACACTGGTATTATTAATTAGACACTGTGCATTTTTTTTCAGTGTAGCAACTTTCCTAGAATATTATATTTTACTAGCCAGTCAACAATTATGGAATAATAAAATAATTTCAATTAGCGATATTCTTGTCCGCCGTGAATTAATTAAATAAAATACCAAGTATGATAACACTAATTATTTAATGGGATACTCTTTTAATTATCGAATATTACAGCCATACATGTTTCCCAATATACCGGCACTCTACGCCTCATCGTTTAAATTAAACTTACTATCTAACTTGAGCACTGAATTATTTTACTGAATTACTCATGAATTTCTTGCCAACAGGCAACGTTAAATGTTTCAAATATACAAGCAATCTACACATTATGCTTTAAGACTAAATTTACTGTCTAACTCGAGTACTGAAAGGTTTTACTGAAATACTCATGAATTTCTTGCCAATAGGCAACGTTAAGTGTTTCACATATACAAGCAATCTACACATTATGACTTAAAACTAAACTTACTGGCTAACGCCTAATGTTCACCCGGAACCTTCTACTGAAACCTTCATTGCTTCTGTTCGATCACTTTTCCTCGACGGCTGACGAATTTCCAACAACGATTCTTTACATTACTTTTTGAACCGACCACATGAATTTACTTATTTACTTAGTTATTTCCACGAGCTCTTAAACGGAAAGGCACTACTTTCGGTTTGGTCACAACTAAGACCATATTATCGACTAGAAAATTAAGATCTTAAATTTTTAAACTTTTTAAATAAAATTCAGCATAGCGACCCGCTACAACTGATATTTCTTATAAACTTTTGAATTTGCCCATAAGGACCCACTGCAACTGGATATGAGAATAAGACTAATTTTTCTTCGATAAGGTCATGCTTTTATAGCCGGATTTTAACGCGTTTTGTCCCCCAGAAAAATCCAGAATCTCCATACACCTAAGAAACGCGTGATATTACCCAACTTTGCCCTGATTTCGGTGCAAGCACGGTTCGGGTATTTTTCGGTATTTTTCCATACCTAGCTTTGGCTTGTAGTACACGCGTGTGTTCGAAGCTCAAGAAAGGTTCGCTCCTTACAAGGTAATATCGTCTTTCTTTCATTTTAATTCGCTGGACTGGAAATTAGAACCGCCCTGACCAATGAGGTTCTTTTTAGAGCAAGTTTTTTCGGGGGAATCTGCATGAAATGCTTAACTAAGTGGGGAATAGTCCGCGCTTAAAACCGAGTCTAGTGAACTTTGAATTTCCTGCCGATTATTGGGATTATAGTCCATGGGTAAGTGACTTTTCTAATATTTACTTTTTGAACGATTAAAATTAAATTAAAATTTGTATTTATCTTTGTTTTAAACAAATTGTTGAAACATTTCTTAAAATAAATCAGGTGTTGGCCCTTGGTTCATCACACTTGATCCCTTAATAAATATATCTGAATCAAAATGAAAATGGGGCAGATATAGCAATGAAGAGAAATATATGAAGTGCAGAGGGGCGAATACACAGCAAAGTAACACCGTTGCGTATCAAGTCTGGACACCACTTCGGCAATGACGTAACATATCGTAATACCGCATCCTCTCATTAGTTTCTAGTTTTCGGTCTTTCATTATGGCGTCAAAGAAATTACGCCCTTACGTTGCAGGTCATATTTGCATGTTTGTCCAGAAGTGATGTGGACAGTGCGCGAAAAGATGAAAAACTCAAGGAACTGAAAGAGAAACTTGAAGAGTTATCTTGATGGCGGAACTGATACAGACTATTTGTAGTCTGAAAGAAGCTATGGAAACAAAAGAAAACAAGAGACCTAGGATAGAAGTGGTTGAAAATAAGAGGAAGTGACAAGAGATATCTAGTGATATTGAGGAAGAATTAGAGACAATGGATGTAGTAATACCTGCTCCAGTAAGCTATGCCAGTAAAGTAAAAAGTAAAAAGTATTCCTCCATGGTGACGGAGAGTGTTAGGAGTAAATTGAAAAGCACCAATATGGCGATCGAAAAAGCAAACAAGGTAAGTGGAAGGCACCAGTCTTCCCTAAGACTCCGGAGGATCATAGAAATATCACCAAGTCGCTAAATGTAGAAAAGAGATAGTACTACACATATACCTTAGACGAGGACAAAAAGCATAACGCCGTAATCAAAGGATTGGAGAAAGGAGTACCAATATAAGTTATGGTGCAGGAATTGGAAATAATGGGGTTCAAAGACATAGAAGTAAGCCCAATGAGGTCATTTAGAACAAAAAAAAATCCTACCTATGTATTTAGTAAAGACGACGTCCCAAGACATCTACAAGGTAAATAGGTTTCTGGATTTAGTGATTTATGTTGAACCAAAGTGGAAAACAAATGCACCAAACCAGTGCTATAGATGTCAGAGATTTGGCCATATGCAACGATACTGCACTATGCAGGAACGTTGTGCAAAGTGTGCGGATAATCATCCGAGCAGAGAATATACATTAATTAAGCCAAATAATTCAAGTGAAAGGAACGCCAAATGCGCCAATTGTAGCGAACAAGGACATCCAGCAAGCTATAGAGGATGTCCAAAATTTCAGGATATGTACAATAGGCAAAATAATGAGAATACCAAAGTAAACAAATAACAACAAAAATGCTACAAAGCCAAAGAAAACAACTGACGGTAATAAAACCGTCCATCAAGAGAAAAGCGGAAACAAGAAAGAGATGATGCCGCGCGTGCAACCTAAAAATAGTGCAGGACTTTAAAGAGCGCCATGGATAAGGCCCTCAATATAATTTCCTGGAACGTAAATGGCATTAGAGCACGTAAGAAAGACATTGCAATATTACTAGAAGAACAAGAACCTGACGTGCTAGCGCTTCAGGAAACACTAACAACGGACAACGATAGAATATCCTTTCCATGATACCTTTTAAATAAATAAAACAATAGAGTGCCAAATGGAGGAGTAGCACTAATTGTAAATAAAAACATAGAATATGCCTTCATAAGAACTGAACAAACAGAGATTGATCGAGTAACAAATAGGATTAAGCACAACAACAGCAACATATACATAACATCGGCATATAAATCCCCACGCGAGAGACTTGAAGAGTTTGACATGCAATATTTACTCCAAGGAAAAGACTCCTAATAGGAGTTCTAAATTGTAAATCTCCTGTCTGGAACAGCACATTTGAAAATCAGAACCGTAGAAGACTACTTGAATACGTTGAAAATCAGAGAGCAGTTGTGGTAAGGTATGTAGACCCAACATATCTGCCTCATGGTAAAGGACGCCCGTAGGTTCTAGATGTAGTAATAATCAAAGATATGAGGTAGGAAGCAAACATCTGCACAATAAATGAGGAAACGTCGGACCACAATCCTATACAGCTCACAATAGGAAATTGAGATGTAAATAGTCACCCAAACATAAGGAAAGTAACAAACTGGTCTAGATTCAAAGTACTCGTTAATGATAGGCTACCCATTGCGAAAATCAATAACACAGAAGATCTTGAAGAAGCAACAAGGTGTTATGAGGAAATAATCATGCAGGCATATAGCGAATCTACAAATACTAAAACTACTGCCAAGAACTCGTTGGATACCTTACCTTGGAGTTGAAGGAACGTATAAGAGAAATTAGAAGGTTAAGGAGAGCCTACGGTAGGCAGTCAAGATCGAACTAAACAGGCATAGTCAACGCCTAAGAAACATGCTCAAGAGATACCATGAGCAGGGGTGGACTGATAAAGTGGAACAACTAAACACTCAGGATAATTCTGCATGGCAACAACAGAAAGCTCTGCGTAAACCAAGAACATATGTTCCTCCACGGACGTGATGGGGTAGCCTATAACGATGAGGAAAAAGCAGAAGCACTTGCCAACAGCCTGGAGGAAATAGCGACGGAGCAGATCTACCCACAAGAAGACGATGACCAATTAGAATTGGTAGAAAACATGGTTGGTTAACCAACTACTGGGAAGATCTAATGCCAGTAAATAACGACCCAGTCTCACCTGGTGAAAGCAAAAACATCATAAAAAGACAAAATACCAAAAAAGCTGCTGGCATGGACAAGATCACCAACAAAATCTTGAAAGAACTACCAAGGAAAGCATATGCTGGAGTGGCAAACATAGCAAATGCTGTCATCAAATTTGAGCATTTCCCCAGTGCGTGGAACAGAGCATATATAACTATGCTAGAAATACCAGGAAAAAATAAGACGTTTCCTCAGAATTATCGGCCAATAAGCCTACAATCATCACTTGGGAAAGTTGTAGAAAGAACGATACAAAAAGACCTATGAGCCAACCTGAAAACTTGGAGTTTGGTTTTAGAAATGGACACTCTACAGATCAGCAGCTCCTGAGGATAGTAGAACATGTGACCGCAGGATTTAATAATAAGGAAATTACGGGAGCCATCTTATTTGATTACGAAAGGGCCTTTGATAAGATGTGGCATTAGGGGCTGGTATACAAAGTGATACTGAGAAGTTACAATCGATACTATTGCAGATTAATATATACCTATCTAAGCAAGCGTGTATGGTAAAAATCAACAGCAAAATATCACTGCCAAAGAATGCAGAAACAGGGTATCGCAGGGATCAGTCCTGGGACCTCAGCTATAAAATATATATTTATCTGAAATTTCATTGAATAACAGAAACATTATACCAGCCCAATATGCAGATGACACTGTAATCCTGTGCAAACATTGAAATATACGACGTTTAATCAGAAGACTGCAAGGTACAACAACAGAACTCGGGGAGTGGTGCCATAAATGGAGAATAAAAATTAACCCGGAGAAGGCAGCGAACTCCCATGCAAGTTCAGATAGACAATACTCCTATAAATAGCTAGGGTTACATATGGATGTAGGACTTACATGGAGAGGACAAGTAACAAGATCAATACAGGAGACAAAGAAGGCTATGGGTTAGTTTGGGTTATGCTGTATCCGCTAATTGGAAGGCATACTAAAATGTCGCTAAAGGTTAAACTAACAATGATAAAGGCAATTGCACGATCGCAGCTAACCTATGACTCCCCAATCTGGGAATATACAGCAAAGACATTTATTTAAACAAACGTCCTGGTCAGAAATGCGGTTGGCGCCCCGTGGTTCATACGCAACACTGACCTACACAGGGACCTAAAAATGGACCACCTTTAAATAAGCATTAGGAACAAGAATTGAGAAGAATTTTCAGGCAGCAGAACATCATCCTGACCAGGAGTTGAGAGAATTGGTTAACTACGACTCGGCGGAGGAGGCGCGCAGGCACATGGTATATTACCCCAGGTCCAGGAATGGCCTCAACCGGAGGCAGTAGTACCAAACCGGAAACAAGCCAACTCCGACCAGGAATACAGACCGAGATCTAGTGATAGGGCGCACTAGCATCAACTGGCGAACAAAGAAAAGAGACAAGTAAAGTGGTAGAAATCGTGAAGGAAAAGAACTCCAAGTGTAACAACAATAGTTGTTCACCGATTCCACCGTCACATCTTGCAAGAAAAGAGAGGCTGCAAATCGCAGATAACAAACCAAGATAAACGAGGTACAAAGGTTACGCAGGGGACACACCGAGTGTCAATGAAATGTGTATACCATAAGAGATAATGATTCTTAAGGTAACATATCTATAACCATTTTTGCAACCAGAGGCATCTATGGTGCAACCATGACGGTGGAGTTTTAGTGGGTATTCTTCTAGGTAGGCGAGTCCAACACTCCCTACTTCAGATGAGGGAGGAGCGCGTAAACCCATTTCTTCCCTTACCAAAAAAAAACGTCAAGTTTTCAGCTGCTAGAAATTTCCCATCGAATTTTCGTTTCGCTTTATTTGATCGCCGCGCCTTTTTTGGTACTAGAACGACTAAAAATGACCGCTATTTTAAAAATACACACGCCCAAAAAAATACTTGGCATTTTCCGATTCTCGCCAATTTCAACTGGGTTCGCAAGGCCCCAAAAAGAATGTGGTTGAAAATTTTCAAAGCAAAAATTTTGAAAAAACGCACAATTGACGTAATGATTCAGAAACGGGAAATTTTATAGGTCAATTTAAGTGAAGCAAAAATTGTTAACTTAGTTAAATTTGTCTTAAATCAAATATTAAAAAATTATTCATATATGATGTAGATACCTAGTGTCTATTGAACCAAAAAACCAGTTATATAAAAATATGTGTAACTGTCTTGCAGAATAATAAAAAAATATTTTCATAGTGGAATATCTACTCCTCCTAATATTTTCCCGTTATTCTGCGGAATAGCCAAATTAATGCATTTCTAATACTACTTAACACAGAAAAAACTCAAATAAAATGGTAAATTATTATAACAAAATGTTTTTATTTACCATACACTACAAAGAACCCATGAGAACAATATCAACAGGTTAAGCTGTAATAGATCGTGCCAAAAAGGAATTCATCGTAGCTAGATAAGAAAACTAGATGACAAAGTGTTCCGTAACATAATTAATTAATTTGGGGGTTGTAAAATATCTCAAAATAATTGGATTGGATTCTCTAGTGTACCTTGCTAACCCCCCCCCCCCCCCCCCCCCCCCTCTCCAACCGCTACAGCTCTGGAGTGATGTCGCATATATACAATAATGACAACATTGACAATACAGATGATAATAGAGATAAACCATATCTATTACATTAATTTTAAAAACTTCTTTCTTACTTTGATTTTGTTTTTGTTCTAGCATATTCATCAAAAATATAGTCCCATCTGGTGAGGCCGCTCATAGTCGCTACAAATCTGAGGGTGACATTATATTTATCAAAGAGTTTGCGTTCTAAATTTGATTGAAATGCCCATCTCTCCTTGAAAGGCTCATATGTATTTCGAGCGTCAAAAATAAGCCTTTGGACTAGTTGTTTGTCACAATAGTAGTCGTCGTCTTCAAGCGTTTTCCTTCCACATTCAACTAAAAAAGTAATATTTATCTCATTATCTGCTATATAATAAACCATATTTATCTTACTTTTAGTAATATCTTCGGATTCGAATGGTTCATACTGACGTTCCCACTTGAAATCCATGTCATACATCTTTCCTAAAAAGTGAATAAGTTCTTCTTCTGGTGTCTTGAATTCATGTCCTTCTAGATAATGATATCTGCAATATAGCCTAAAATGCAAAATGTATAGGTAATAAATTAGTGAAGGATATAGTAAGAAGTTACCATTTAGGATGAATTTTCCATTTCCCTTTAAAAAATGATGTAAGGTTTTCCCCAGTATGTCTATTCTTTTGAATCTCATCACCTACATCCAAAGAATAGTTGCCATAACGATTTGGAACGGCAATTGCCAAAGAGAAAGGAGTGTCATCCAAATGAGAAAAATAATAATCATAGGGTTCCTCTGAAACTCTTCTATTATCGTCATAGTGATACTTTAGTATAATATTATGCAAACTGCCTTCACTGCCGTTAACCAGAGCTGATCGCAATTCTCTAACTGTATCGCTCATTTCACGAGGTAATACGTCATTGTAATGTTGTTCTAACTCTGTTAAATCAATGCTGTTATAGTTTTCTTTTTCTATGCCCTCAAACACTGGCCGTAACGCTGGATGCATGAGAACATATCCGTTGTTACTCACTATAAAAGCGAATGCGTTCACTCCAATCTGAAACAAATACGATAAGAAGTAAATAATACTTTTTTGGTAGAAGATTTCATGTAATGCATTATGTATGGTAAGAGAAGTCCTAAAATTTGTATGATAACTAAAAAATTAAAAAGGTTATTTATTTTATCAAAAAAGAACGAAAATCAACCAAGATCACAAAGAGGAAGTTACGAGGGGTTAGATTGGATCCAGAACCTAGCAAAACCAGTGAAGATATTATAAAATGCGATGTCTTATCGAGTTGAAGTCTCTCTTATTAAAACATTGGAGTAGTGGCAAAGGTTAGGGTCCAGCGTTATCAGGGAGAGGGCATGTGTGAACTACTAAAATGCATAAACTACTAAGTAAATAACATCTGTCTTAAGACAAATTATAAACAACGCGAGCGATCAACGCAAAAAATTATAAACCTTAAACGTGCAACGACCAGCAAATTTTATGACAAATATCCAAGCGAACCACCAGTTCGTCAGACTTTGTTTCTCGCTCAAAGTCTGTTAAACCAATTATTTTATATTTGACTTGTCGAATATTCTTTCCACAAGAGTTTTTATATACTCTCTGGTTATCAAAATTGGATGGAAATTAAAAACCAATGTCACCAGATAAACAAAAAATTTAATGAGGTTGATAAAATTAATAATCAAATATATGAAGAGTATACTATAGATATTTCAGAAGATAAATGTGATTTTAATGAATTAATTACTAAAATTAATGATTTTTTACAAAGATCACACTTTTTTAATGCAAAGCTGTCGCCACATTATTAATGGTTTATTAAAAATAATCAAACTAACCCAAACTATCACAATATTTCAATTTAGCTTAAAATCAATGATAATTCACGGATCGATCTATAATTCCGGATATTTTCTTTGTTACCATACATGTGATTGTAGGAGAGATGTCAGGTGTATTATAATTAAGGCTTCTTAGTGTTTAGGGAATTACTTTCCACCTTTCTACGTTCATATAATTGTCGACCATATAAAATAACTTAGTCACTTTCAACATATATAAGTGATGAAGAGTAAGGAATAACTCCATGATTATTTTTTCTCCTGATGGATGGTTTTTGCTTACAAAAACACATAACTTTAAATATTACATCTGTAATGAACCAGAATGAGTAACTGATTCTGGTTAAATTGTTTCAACAAATTATTTCATAATTATTTTAAATTCAAAAATAACTCCAGTTTGTACTAGATCGCCAAGAGAGAACATTGAAATAAAATAATAATTTTTTTTATTTAAAAAAATTAAGCTGAAATTAAAGTTTCAAGATATAATATCTGAACCGCACCTAAAGTTAAATTATTATTTTGCCTAGGCAAAATTCAGAAAAATGTTCACTAGAACCGAAATAAGACTCGAAGTGTAGCCGACTTTTTTTTTTCGACTGCATTATAACGCGAAATTAGATGAACTAACTACAAAAATTATCACTCACTAGTTTCACATTTCACAAACAGGTTCCCTTAACACTTTGCTCTAAAAAGAACACCTTGGCCAGGGGGCGTTTCTATTAAAAATATTTAGGGACCAACATTGTTACATAACAATTTAGCACGAATATGTAACAGATAGAAGTCAAATAAACTCAGTGATTCCACCCTTAATCATGCATGATTTTCGAACGACCAGTGCCTTTTTCGAGCTGTTAGAGGAATAAACTGAAACAAGCTAGTTACATACGTAATTTCAGTCACTAGATCGTATCGTATTCTACATCGCTATCAAGAAAACGTTTAAGTATATGGCTGTGCACGGAAACGTTCAATTAAATCACTTAACTTGCGAATTTCGGCGGTAAGATATCTTAAAAGAATTGTTAGTTGCCTATGAACGAATGGCAATAAATGAAAATGATATTCTTGGAACGTTGCCAGATGTTTAATTCGCGTAACGGTTGCCCTGTGATTTTGACGTGGTTACGATTTAGCCCAACAGGCAAATACATAATTAATTGATGTGCTGTCGTCAGTTTTGATATTAAGCGACTGTTTTTCGCTTTCGCGTTAATAATACGCAGTCAAGATATGTTATTAAATGCGTATATTCCCTAACTTGGCAACGTCGCTCGAACTGCTTTGCAGTATTAAAATATATGGTTTTAGCAAGGTAAAAAACCGGCTGGAGCTCAAGGTACGTTTAGGTTCGATTAGATTTAATGCGTCGAACAGATTTGGTGTTGGAGTTTTAAATGGCCGCCGTTCGAAATGAATTGGTTTCTGTTTGTCTGGTCATTGTCAATGATGGATTTATCGTTGGATTTCTTTGTTCTGTCAGCAGCACATAATATCACACAGCCTTAGGGACGTTTCATTGCATATTGAAGAGGTTGGTAGATTTCGCGACAATCGGCTGGTGTATTTTTACGTCGGATACAGGACAGTGTAAAGCGGGCCTGTGGCCAGAGTTTTTGCTAGCTTTTTAACATTGAATTTCACGACCTCGTTCGTTCTCTCTTCAGAAAACCCTCAAAGGAGGTAGTGCGTCCGCCTGATAAAAGTTTAAGAATTTGTAATTCGCCCTGAACGGGGATTATACTTGATTTCGGGTATAAAGTGGCATGGTTGCTATAGTTTATGGCTTGACTGTGGATGGGTTGGTTTTTGCCTAAAGTCAAGATTTTGGATTAGTAACTTGCCACGTGCAGTGGATTCTGGAACAAAGTACGCCGTTTCCTTCTTCGAGGAATGCCTGTAGAAGAGAGCGCTTGCACCCCAATTCGTCATTACCATCGAAAAACCCTACGTAGTTAGGTAAATAAATATACATCTTATATTTTGTACATACTCATTTATTTTCTGTACAGGGGATTTATTTTATCAGAGTATAAGTTATTTCATTATAGTTTTCTAACGGGTGTCAGGGAGAATTGAAATACTGCGCAATACTGCTATATAGAGAGTGTTACTTTCGAAAATGTATTAATTCTTGCACGTACATCATGCAATATCGTCAAACAAAAGATAATTTAGGCCTAGAACAGGCGTATTGAATAATAGTTTCTGATACCGTCTTCGGTATGATATTGCAGTCGAGCACTCATAGCAGATTCTTTGTCTTATGGGCACCCGTATTGTATAGTAGGGTATAATGATGTATAAAATTGTATATAATCTTTGATAAATTTCATTTCTACTTTAAATTTTGCTTATGAGAACTTGTAAAGTCGTACATAAGCTTAGTAAATTTAGGTTAAATATTAATGACATAAATGGACAAGCTTTGTTCTTGCTTGGGGTTGAACTCTTAAAATAGCAGACAATGGTTATATTATTAGTCAGTTTTCTTAGTATTTTATGTCTTTCACCTGTAGCGTGATATGATATTGGTTACATTATGACCTTCGTCATATCATTATTATTTTTAAATACTCTCATTATTATTTTGAAATACTCATTGAGTTGAGAGTGTTTTGAAAGAGGAGGCTGTCTGATATTACAGTGAGAGAATGTATACCTAGCGCTTGTTCTCTTTCAGGGTTTTTTTTTCGGGGAGTCATTTTTGTTGGAAGCCAGTTTTACCGGGAGCCAGTTTATTGGAGCTATTATTTTGGCTGGAGCTGTTTTGCTTGGAGTTGTGTGTCTGGAGCAAGCTATTTTTGTTCGGAGGGAGCTTGGCTTGGAGAGAGTTTAAGTAGCTAACCAAGTAGCTACCAGTCAATACAGTTGGTTGTGTGTTATTGGTACCAACTGCTGCCGTAGAGGTATGGCATTACCTCAATTGCCACTGAGAGTTTATGGTCCCAAGGTGCATTGCAGTAGTCCACGTGCAGAAGGACGTAGGTGATATCGGCGAAGACCAGTTAAGATAAATTTAGGATATAATTGTGATCTTCCTACCTAATGTTATTGACGGTTACTGATATTTTCACGCGTGTATTTTCAGCGTGTTATTGATATTTTTCAGCGTAAATTAGATTGCGTGTTTTAGAGTTTTTACGGCGTTGTATCATATCGCGTGTTTTAGTTTTCTGCGTGGTACTGATATAACTATACTCGGTACTATTTCGGTGTAAGCACAGCTTACCTATGCGATTCTAATTAACTGCTGAATCTACTAGTGTGGATCTATATTAATGCTCATAGTTTTTTTTATATATTACATTTATTTACTCTTACAATTTGATTTATGTATATTGTGTTAAACGATCAACATTGTCGTTCTGTTTTATTGACTGTTCAGTTATAGTAATTTTACATAACGGTATTTAACGATCTAAATCAATAAGGTTTATTTATGTACAACTGCGAGTCGTCTACCATGGTAAACGCGCCCAAAGTTTAGTAGCTACTATTAGACGGATAAATGTGATTATTGATTAATTTGTTGAACTTGGTTTGATCTTTCATAATCATTTGGTGTTATATTGTTACTTCCGTTACAGCTAAAGCGTGTCCAATAATTGTTCGATCATTCTTTATCTAATTCACTTCTATTATAACGCAATTCTAATTCAAATTACTGTCGATATATTTATGAGCATATAGGTTATTAATCGCTTTCAAATTAAGATCTTTTACCTTTTGTTATAAATTTATATCATTTTGTTATTGAAAGAAATATGACAACACGTTATCGTCTAATCTAACGAACGCCAATAAATTTAAACCTGCACGAACGTGACCGTCTTTTATTTGCTCTGGAGCATCTCAACCAAAAGTGTAATTAGTAGTCGCCCTTGCGTAGCGGATAATCGTTGATTTGGATCGCCCTTATGGATTCTTAACACCGAGGATCTTCCTGTTTGGGTCTGCGGTTTGGATATTTCAAACTGGTGGCGCCCTGGTCAAGAGTAAGTAATTGACCCACTCCCACGCCGACGAGCAAGTCGGAGCAAACATGTGGCGCTGGAAGCATCCTTAAGGGTAGGTATCATCTTATTCATTATATCTCGCTAACACATTTAAAAGGGTTTTACGCGCAACAACATCCCGGGATCGGAATGCAAAAATCATGTTAACTCAAATATCCAATTTTAATTATCCTAATTTGGAACACCCGGTGGTACTAAAACCCAGGTTGGAATTTACAAAACATGTTAAAACGCTAATTGCCACATTAAAATTTGCGGCGACTTAGGAATTTTAAGCGTTCTTAGCAAAAACATTTTACTAGCTGGGCAGGTGCTGAATCCAGATTTTTGGAGGAGAAAAACAAGCCTTAAAAGATGGTATAAAAAGCTAAATATTTTTGGGAAAGAGTTAGTCAGAAAATATTCTTCACGCGCGATAGCACGTTACTATGCCCAAGAGGGGCCTCGAAAAGTTATTATGAAAAGGGCTCCATGCTCTGCCCAAAAACATATGAGAATTCGGAAAAATTAGTAAAACTGTATCTATCGCGAAAGTTACGCAGTCCAAATGATTGACAGTATTGACCAACTCGTGAGAAGTGTCCCTGAGTACCAGAGGCCCGTGCATGGAAAGAAAATAAGTAGCTACGAAAAGTCATTTCGTCGTGCTCGGAAAAGTACTACGTGAAACGCTGTTTGAAATTCGTCAATCGTCGTGAGAGGAGGTGTACTAAAATCTATTAAGACTTGGATTGCAGGTTACGGGTTAGCATTAAGACTTAGAAAGTAAGTTTAGCAGTAATTCATAATGATTAGGGTACCTGTATTTATCAAAACATAACTGATGTATATAACACTTGATATTTTATGAAGCTTTCATTAAAACTCAGTGCTAGTGCCAATCTGCATTTTATTTATTAGGGAATCTAGAATTTATCTTACCGTTTTACCAGATTGAATTAAGCTTGGGGAAGAGTCAGATAAAGCGTAAATAAGAGCGGGATAAGTGTTAATCATGCTACTTTCCGTATAACTAGGGTTACATTTGGGTACAGAACAAGTGGAATGAAGCAACTGCCTAGGTGGAATAAAAAATATGGAAATAAAAGATTAAAATATTTTAATAACAATGGAGTGTCAACACACTGGTACTGCTAATCCGGTAAACAGAAAATGAACAGGATGAAGAAAAGGCTGCTAATATAGTAGGTAAGCAAAAAGGTGTAATAGGCGTTCACTTAACATCCTTACTAATAGGCCGAAGCATGGTTTTTAAAACTGAATGTAGAATAGTCCATTCAAGATTTTGCCTCTATATCCAAGATCCCAAATTGTTGCCAGTCACCAAATTCAAACTAATGCTCACTCTCTAACGTTACATGAAAACTCCATTCACAATATTGTATTTAAAATGGCAATGCGTTGGTGACATAAATTTCCGATTCATTCAAGTCGATGCTCTCAGGACAATAATTGGAAGTCATTAGTTTATATTTACCAAGCTTACCAGATTTAATAGCTTCATTGTCGCGCCAGAAACTAATAAGGCCCTTTGACAACTTACCTTATAAGGACGTGTTAACTTCCTAAATTCGTCAATAGGAACATCGGTTCCTGCGACGCCTAACAGCTCAGCGGTTCTTGTATCGTTCATTTTATTGATTTTCCTGTCAAAACAAGGTATAGCTGCTGATGTAAGAAGTCTGTATGGTTCATTTACAGTTATATCAGTCTTATCGTCATACTAAAATAAAATATGTTTAGTGATGTAATGCGCAAAATTACAATAGTACTTTACTGTAATGTCTGCATATGCATGCGTCCAGGAGACAGGATGATCTTCTCCTTGCAATACCAACGGCCTAGCTATAACGTAAATATATTGTAACACAGATGCTGTTACTTGTTCTAACGATTGCACATGAGTGTAAAACCCTACAAATTTGAAAGATATGACATATACAACAGAAAACAAGTTAAAACCAACCCAAACTAACCTCTATTGGCACAAGACATCCACTTAATTTCCTCCACATTGGTTACTTCTTGACCAATCAGATAAGTGAAAATTCTAACGGGAATATGGGTACCATTAAATAAATAGTTATATTTCATAACTATGTCACTGTAGTTAGCGTTAACTCCATCAGTTAAGATCATAATAGCTTGATTGCAATCCGTACTATTTTCGTTGTCGCAGCTACGTATCTTTCGGTACTAAAATGTACAGGGTGAGTCAATTGTTCAGTAAAGCTAAATGATGACAAAACTACTAAATTAGATTTAATTTAAAAGTATGTTTTGTTTCAAAGGTGCTTTAAATATTTACGTTGGACCACGGTTAGTTTAGAATTATTAGCTTAACAGAATGATTGGGTTAACCTGTATAAGCAAATCTGATCAGCAGATCCAGTTATATCATCACCAAAGACATTGTTGGTTTCAATGTCTTTGAATATAATAGATAGCTTCTAGTTTGAGACACCTTTATAATAAGTTGGGGACTTTATGTAAAATCAGGTTATCTGTCAATAAAGCGACCTTATGTCAAACAGTTTAAGTGAATCAGATGATTTGCCAGCATTTTAACAAGTTCCATTGCTAAATTTGTAGTACTTCACCTTATTGAGAAGTTCAAATGTCATGTTCAAAGCCTGTTCAAGTCGAGTTTTTCCACTGGGTTCCAATCTATCAATCGCATCCTTAAAAACATGAATGTTTTCCTTCGTTGCTTGAATTAATTGGTTCTCGAAGCAAGGCACTATGTAATCAGTAGTCTCTGAGTAGTTCAGAACATTAACGTAGTCATTATTGGAAAACGTGTCTAGGATACTATAAGCAGTCAATGCTCCAATGTGTCTTCCCATACCTAAAATCGTCAAAGTAAAATTTTAAAAAATACGGTGTGTGCTATACGACGAAAGTGAAAACTTTAACAAAGTGATATTAAAAACAAAATGAAATAAAAAAATCTTGGACGCACGGGCAGCTTACACGTTATATGTAAATTGCAGACGCGATAGGACCTGGCCATAAGGCGACTGTCATATAAATGTAGTTGCTTTGCATGCGTTGGGTTAGTTTTTGTTGGGTGCGCCACCGGAGCGAGCGACGCGAGCGGAGGGCCAGGCATGAAGTGTTCAAATATTTGAGGACGAAACGTAACGGGGGTATTATATCTAACATTTATATTACACTCGCCCTATGGCGAAGTTCTATCGCGTCTGCAGTTTACGTATATAACACCGGAGAGCTTAGTTCTAAGCGCCATTCGTGCTCGAGTTATTTCGAAAACGAGTCATCATATCGAAAAACTTTTTAGACAAAGTTTATAAAAATTAGTCAGACTACATTCTCGTAATATCCCGGAATAAACAGGGAAGGTCGGAAAGTCGTGACAGACCAAAGTTATATTTTTTTAAATGGACTGCCCCAACTTTTATCGGATTTTTAAATTCTACGGACTATTCTTGGCATTTTTCACGAAGCAAATACTATACCTAAATTCAACTGTTTTGGAAATAATTAAACGGAGTTAATAACTGATTCTAGTTAATTTATTCAATAAATTATTTCATATTTATATATCTATTCAAAATAAAATTACATTTCGAATAAAATCGCCAGTAGATGACATCAAAATAAAATAATAATTTTTATTTAAACTTAAATGGAAACTTAAGTTAAGAAATATTGGTCGAACCGCGTCTAAACTTAAACTAATTTTCAACTTCTGCATATAGGAAAAGTCAGGAAAATGTGCAACAATAGGATCTTCCAGATGTCATACTAAAATAAAATAAGTTAGAATAGAAGAATGGAGTTGGCGCTGGTACCCGCCTCTGCCACTGCAACCTATGCAGGTTTATTGTAACACTCCGAATCATGCTTAGAGGACTTCATCCAGTCTGGTCTTCCTAATCAGACTCCACAAATAAAGTACCGGCTCCTCCATGTACCTTGCAGGTCCTGGTTTGGTCTCTCCTAGCCTTGCATACCTGAGCCTGCAGAGAGCCTCACACTCGCACTACACCTGTTTTGGAGTTTCCTCCTCCTTCTGACAGCACCTGCAACAGCTATTACATGCCAGGCCGATCTTTTCCATGTGTCTGTTCATTCGGCAGTGCCACGTCAGCTGACCCACTAATATTCTTATCGTCTTGCGATTCCTCTTAAGTAGATCTGCCGTGAATTTTTGGGAGCCGTGTTTTATGAACTGCTTGGCCTGTAGTTGCCCCGGTGTTTGGGTTAGTTTGGGTTAGTTTGCCAACTAATTAGTTTTAAGATTGTTTATCTATCCAGCTTTGAATTGCTGTTTTGAAGACTCTTTGTGCTATCCCGCATTAGGGCTCAGGTCCCAACGCAACCTTACTTGCGCTCCGTTTTGCATGTTTGTCGGCTTCTTCGTTGCCTTGTTGGCTTTCATGTCTCGGACCCCACGCAATGGTGAGCTTATTGTTACGACCGACCTCTTCAAGAGCACTTATGCAGTCTTTAACTAGTTTAGATCTGACCTTGTCTGCACTAACTGCTTTCAAGGCAACCTGAGCGTCGAAGTATATAACTACCCTCTTTTTTCTAATGTTCAATTTCTCTATCTCCATGGCGCAGTGTTGAATTGCCGCGACTTCTGCTTGGAACACTGCCCATGTTTATGGAGATATTTGACCTTGGTCCGTGGACCCGGGCTCACACCCCCTTGGTCTTAGAGACGTCGATATACCATACTTGGTCTGCTTTCATAGGAGGCCCCTCTCCCATTCTTCTGTGCCTATAATTGCTACTGAGAAGGTTCTATCAAACCCATAGGAGGGGGTTGTTTTGTCTGATGGCATTTCGAAGAGGTACTTGATCTCCTCATTGTCCTCTAGTTTCCAGTTTGTGGGCCTCTCCCATTCAATACCATTCTTACGTTCCCCTGTATGAGGATATGTAATGGACGTAGATTTAGCAGAATTTCCAGTGCTGCAGTTGGGGTTGTTCTCATCGCCCCCGAGACGCACAGACATGCCAGCATTTGTACGCCTTCTAGTTAACTGCTTGCACCTGTTTGCGTGGCCTTTATGCCCCAGACGATAGATCCATAGGTTAGCATGGGCCTTGCCACGATTTTGTGCAACCAGAGATTCAATTCGGGGCTCAGCCCCCAGTTTCTCCCGCAAAGTCGCATACATCAGCTGCCCAGTGCAATTCTTGCTTTCTGAGTGACCTTGCTAAGATGCAGTCCGCAAGTCATACGTTGGTCAAAAGTGACACCTAGATATTTGACTTCCTTGGAAAAGGGAATTATTATCCCGCTGAGCATTGGATTTTTCAGATCCTTTAATGCTCTTTTCTTTGCGAATGGGACTATTGTGGTCTTCAGCGGATTAATTGACAGATCCTCCTCTTCACACCATTTGCTTACTATGTTCAAGGCCTTTTGTGCTCTTGTTGAAACATAGCCCTTGTTCCTTCCCCTAACTACTATGACTGATGAAAATAAGTTACTGTTGGAAAAATAATTCAAATAACTGGCATTGAATTTAACTTCACAATACCCGACAAAAGCTGACTTTTAATCTCTTTTTCGACTGTATTATAACGCGTAATTAGGTGAACTACCCGTAGAAACCATTGCACGCAGGTGTATTGTCAGACAACAAGAAATAGTGTCACTTCTGTAGTGCTCGATTTTTTTTTTCGCCACACCTCGCCGTCATGGCCAACTAATAACAAAACTTACATGCCGTATAGCATTTTTACAATCGAAAAATGTCAAATTGCCAATATTTCAAAAACTACAATTTTTTCGAATGGACAACTTTATACAAAGTCGCCCTTATTTTTAATGCTAAATAAGATAAAATTATAAAAATAGGGAGTTTCCATTTGAAAAAAATGCCTTTTAACGATTTATTCAGTTAAATTTTTAATGTTAGTTTTTGATCACCCTGTATGTATTTAATATAAAAATGTCAACACAGACCACTTAAGTAGATTCCTTTTTACAAGTAAACCAACTCCAACTAAATAATAAAAGATTTCAATAGGAGAAATTGATAGTTATATTAGACCTGCAAACGTAATTTTTGACACAAAATTCAAAATATGTCAAAAACGTATATGTAAAATATATCTGGTATTTTCCGAGGAATTGAAAAATGCCTTAATATACAGGGTATTATATTTAAAATAAGAAAGTTGATACTAGTCCACGAAAATATGAACACCCTGTATATACAAATGTAATATTTTAAAAGTTTAAGTAAATCCTAACAACTTCTGTATTAAGCTTTTTTTGATACACCCCTTAGATTCTGAAATATGGTGTCATCCCATAATAAACGGGCCACCCTGTATATCCATGCCCAATTTTCTATACATCACAAGCGTTAATTCTATACTGTACTAGGGTGCGTAAGCAAATAAATACTGAGTTTATGGATTCATTTGAAAGCCCATAAATGATAATTTAGTTCAATTTCATCACTGTTTTATATATCATTACGCTAATAAATAATAAAATACGTTAATTCCTTAAAATATATTAATACGATTGGATTAATTAAATAGTGATTCATATTTTACCATCCATAGATCCTGAATTGTCAATGAGGATGACAACGTCCTTGGTGCAAGTAGCTGCCTCGATGAACCAAGTCCGAATGCGACAATCAAACAGGTTCCTTTTGATCTCTTTTTTGTCTACCCAGTGCATTGCTGAAACGAGTGTAGAGTAAGTGTGAACCGCGTGGGAGCCTGGATGATGACTAACCTGGATAATGCCGCATAATTCCAGACGCACTGCCAAAATACTGCCAGGAAAGCGCTGGATCTGATTTGTAATTTTGCGCAAATACTTTGTCTAGCGCCTCTGACCACTGGATCGCCTCTGCAGCTTTGTCCTCTGGAAATTCGAATTAACATTAATAGAAAAAAAAATATTAACTAAATTGGCATAACATAGCAATATCCTGGGTGGATTTCAACCCACATTTGTGCGAAAGTACATCCACACCACGGTCCTCTTAATTAAACCAATAGTAATTCAGAAAAGTGATATTTAATGGGCAGAGCTAGATGCATGCAATTTGAAAAATGTAAAAACAAAGCCACTAACTTTTTCTGCAAGATTAGCACTGATTTTGGGCATGTCTTGGGATAGTTTTAGTTGGTCGCGCCCCCCGAAGCGAGCGGAAAGCCATGCGTTTTCCCTCGCTCATGTAGCGCCACCCATTAACTTTTGTGAATTGCTTTTGGTATAATTAAGATCCATAAGAGGACCGTGGTGTGCATGTACTTTCGCCACCTTTGCCATATATGGCTAGGAAGTAGGAATGAATAATGCCTCTGCCAAGTAACTTTATTTAAAGACAAATCTTTATAAGAGCACAAATATGATAAAAATTCACGATTGATTATATCATCAAACTTCCTTTCTGAAACCCTTTCAAGAAATAGTGGCGGATACACAATCACAATATTGCATCCGGCTCTGAGGAGAAATGATAGAGGAAGATGGCACCAACGATCCACGAATTGAATCTACCTCCAGTTCGTGCTATAACTTACCTGATGAAACATACAGACAGCCAGTTTAGGAAAAGAAGCATAACACCTGTATATTATTGTGTTAGTGCTTTCATACGCATTTTTTCTTTTGGAAAGTCAAGCAGGATATATACCTTTATATATTCTTGTTTGTCTTGAACAAAGTTCACATGAAGGGCATAAAAGCAATTTATTTCAACAATTAATTTAAAGGAATAATGTTATCATAGCAGCTGCAGACCTTACTTACCATTGAAGACAAAATCCGCAGGAAAAGAAGTTTTTTTTTTATTTCGCGTACTTACTGAAATTGTATTAATAAAAAGTTTTACCTTTGTCGTATACATTTGTGGATACATAAACAGAGCTATGGTTCGTGTTTACAGGCAAATTGTAAAAGTGGGTATCATTATTCAGTTTCAGAGACAAATACATGTGTCGGTTTTTCTTCAGTGATTTATGAAGTAGTTTAATTGGTTCATCAGCTCCTTCTATAGACGACCATCTGGAACTGTAATATTTAAAAGGTAAGTCCGGTACATATGTGAAATTTTCTGCTCTATTCTCGGCTTCTTGTTGTATACACTAGAAAGACGAAAATTACTATAGTTTTTTTGATAAAGAAATTATAGTATAATTGTACCCGTATGGCGTCCATTTTTCTGTCCATCATTCTCAAAATGTTATCCTTTATTTCAGCGAGTAGGCTTGTTGGGTCCTTTTCCCCTACTCTTGCGTTTAAAAATGCATATTTCTAAAAATTAATACTTTGTGCCAAAAAATTACATGATGCTTTCTAAAAAAGTGAAGTTATGCCTTTGATACTAGGAACCATATTTAAAAATTATGACCTGATCGACAAGAACTTTCGTATAAAAATGCGGTATCCTACTACTACACTGAGGCCATCCTGTCTTAATTTCCAAAATATAGAAGCCTTATGAGACTGGTGTTCTTATATATAATTTATATGTACAATATGAAGTTGCTTGGGCTATCATTACTTATCCATAAGTAACGGATACACAAATCAATAGAAAAGTGTGCAAATAATCAAATAGACTGACCTGTTCAATTTCAGTAATTTTTGTGACTTCTCTACCTAACATCCATAGCTCATCTCCAATAGCATTTGCCCATTTTGACACTCTAAAATTAAATTAATCAATGGCTTCTATAACACAAAACTCTAGAAAAAGCTAAGAAATAAATTGATTACTTACTCTTCCCCTTGTAGTGTACTTTGCACACATTTCAACGTGGTTTGTAAAATAAACAGAAAAAACAGAATAATTCTCGGTTTGCAAAACATTGTGCTGCCGCATTTTATCTAGAAAAAGCTAAATTAGAACAGGCAATTGGAGAAAGCTCGCACAGATCATGTCGAAATTATATTTAGAACAGAGAATTATTTAAGGAGCCAAAAATACGCATCCACGCGATGTAATAGCGTTATTCGTTTGAGCGAAACAGAGTTTATGGAACGATTTCTAGCATATCACGTGAGAGCAAAGTATTGTGTGAGTTGTATATGTGTTACCATTAATACGAGAAGTTAGTTAATCCCCGAATTAGCCTGCTAAAATGCGAATTAGCCAGATGCCAAGGATAAAACCCGAATGCGTGTTAGTTTCGCGTATTATCCAGGGGTTAGTTTGTTTACGCTGGATAACTCAAGGTTAGTATGGGTTAGTGTCTTTATGCTGGATAACTGGATAATACGCGAAACTAACACACATTCGGATTTTATTCTTGGCATCTGGCTAATTCGCGTTTTAGCTTGGTAACATATAAATTATATGTGTGATTTTGATTTAGCTTAGCGATAGCTCTCAAACAGGAGGAGATAATTTCTTTTAAAAAAGGTGCACATATTTTAATCAAGGGTATATAGTGTCAATTTATTATAAACAATATTGTTTATATCGCACTATCCGTTATTTATATTGTCATAGTGATGTTGTTACAGCGTCCTGCGTTTAATTCAAAAAATCATAATTGGATTTGGAAGCACATCAATCATCAAGGAGAATGATTGAAATTGCGTTGGACCAATATCCCCCATGCTAAAGTGATAGGGATTGCTGATTTTAAATTTCTTTAAAAATAGTAATATGCAAATAACTAAATACAAATTATATTTGCAAAAAAGATTGCTGCAAGCCCTGATAGTCGTGAATTGAGCATAGCTTTTTTTTTCAAACCATGTTAATTACTAGCTACAATAGTATATTATGCAATGAGCATTTAATGAGAGCTATTAAAAGATCGTAGGCGAGTGTCGCAATGAATGAGAGAGTGTCCTAATAGCCACTAAATGTAAGTTAACTTTTTACTTTTTAGATTGCTTTATTGTCACATAAATAATTACAATTCTCGTCGACAAATCTCCTAATTCAACTTAACCAAAATATTCCATGATTAGAGGAAAACAACTCTCTAGCAGAAAGTCAAGACCTCAGCTAGGAGAGTTAAGACAATGGGCGCAAGAAAAAACAAACGGACGGAATAATACCATTGCTTTAGAGAATAGACCAACACTAAACCAAGCAGTAAATTAAAATCAATACAATAAATAATGATAAACCATATACATAAATAAATTAAGAGACAATCTAACCGTCACCAAAATCGACATTCAAGCACATGCACACACTCGCGCGCATACACACACGCAACAACAAATAAAATATATAATTTACATGACTAATTATTGGTAATAAAAGCAAAAAGCAAAGCAATATCCAATACCCGATATAGTAAAACAATTATGCATTACGAGTCTATAAACGATCCCCATAATACTCAGACAATAACAGGAATCGTGCCTTTGATCTCACCCTTCCAACTGAACCCTGTTGCCTTATGCTGAGTCTGAGATGATTAAACACTGCTTTAGCATTATATATTCTAGAATTCCTTATCAAGGAACTACCTTATATGAACAGTTGCAGCGAACGAGTTTGTCTGGTATTATAAACTGTATCTCTAGCCAATACATTATTATACTTCTCGTATGTCAAGCAAACACTCTCTAATACAAATATGGAGGTTAAGGTCAAAATTCTGTGCTCTATGAATAGTGCCCTCTATGGTTCCCTTAGTTTGGCCTTACACATATACCTTAAGGCCCTTTTTTGCATAACAAACAACATATTGAGCAGATATTGGCTTGTGTTTCCCCAAAAACAAACCCTATACCTGAGGTGAGAATCAATAAGTGCCAAGTAGCACTTCCTAACACATGATGCATCAAGTTCCCTAAAAAAATGCTTTACTACACACACCCGTAATATGGGTTTGAAACATTAATTTTGTATCAATATTTAATCCCAAGAACTTTGCATCATCCTGCTTCTTTAACAACTTGTTGTTGAACTAGATATCTCCAACTACACATCCAAAAGTAACAACATTTGTTTTTTCAAAATTAAAACTTAGCAGGTTTGTGTCACACCACTTTTTGACAATACAGACATCGTTAGTAACAATTTCAGTCAATTCCGCATCAGTACCACCATTCCAGAGGATGGTAGTATCATCTGCCAAAAAGTGTGAACTTGCCTCTCGTAGATAAACCACACATATCATTAACATGCACAAGAAACAAAATGGGCCGCAACATTGAACCCTAAGGTATACCTGTGTGCACATCTGATTCTCGAGACATGTCTCCCCCAAGTGATACCCGTTGTGCCCTTCCCGAAAGATAAGACTTAAACCACTCCAGAGAAATCCCCCCAAATACCTATATAATTTTCAAGCTTTGGCAATCCATGATCAACGCAGTCAAATGCCTTTGTCAAATCACAGAACGCTGCTGCAGCCACTCTGCCCGTATTAAGAACGGAATATAACTCTTCCAGAAATTAAAAGATGGCATTATTGGTGCTCTTAAACCACCCCCCCCCCCCCCCCCCCCCCCCCCCCCCCCCCCCCTCCGCCACCGAAACCCGAATTGATACTCAGTTTGACCAGGTTTTCAATAATTTTGGACAGAGTGGATATAAGGGTAATGGGTCGGGAGTTAGAAGGGATCCTACTATCACCTCCCTTATGTATAGGAATAATTTAACTATGGCTTTTTTTAAGGATTCGGGGAAATACCAAACGAATGGTTTATAGCATCAACCAGTTCTTCCAAAGCACACTGGCAACTCAGAAAATATTTTAATTGATATGCCGTCCCACCCAGATGAATTTCTATTTCTGATATCACGAAATACACCGCCAAGCGCCTCAGAATCTGTTGGAGGTGAGAAAAAGATATCCCGAATTGAAGCTTCTCTGATAAACTGAGAAAAATACCACTGGCCATTGATTTTCCTCGACAGATTCGCTGCAATACTGCAGTAGTAGTCGTTTAACATTGTGTTGTCCATACTAGTGGGCGCATTTCTTCCACCATTAGGGCCACGAAAATCAATAATAATTCGACAGTTTTCCTTCTGCCTATTAGCAGCAGAGGATATTCTAACACTATAATAGCTTTTTTTGGCTTGGCTTCTTTTATAACCATCCTATATATACTTCTATACTTGTCAAAATAATGTAGAAATAAAGCATTTTCCAAAGCATATTTGCTCGAGCGAATATTTTTTGCTGGAATTCTAATTCCCTCGGGTATCCAGGGTATTCTATTCCTTTATAACTTTAACAGGAAATGCTGTATCAAATATTTTAATTAAAGATACATGACATTCACTTAGGGGTTCACTTAAGTTAAAATATACAGTCCAAGCATTTCGAAGATAAAGTTCCTTAAATTTATTAAAGTAACGTTTGAAGAAAATTCTGCCAGCCTTTTTGGGTGGACTATCGTTTTTGAAGTGAAACTTCTTAACGCGCGCCGGGAGTAAAATTTGAAGGTCGCGACACACGGCGGGCGATACACGATGAGCGACACGACCTGGCGGGCGGAAAGAAAAATATGAGACTATTGTTATTGTGATATCTTTGTTAGTTTACAAGCAAAACATATGGGATTAGCTCTATTACCTTGTCAAGACATAAGCGAAACTTCTATGAAGAATATTTTTTTTCATTTAGGCCTTTCCTTTTTGTTAATTGAGTGGTATATTTTACTTTTTAACCAAATCCGTTAAGATATGTATAAGGCTAGGGTGTTTAAGTTTAAGAAGTTTCACTTCAGATATGCGTACATAGTGCGCACGCTTTTTTTAAACATTTTTATAATACCGAGTGTATTCAAAATTTGCCGGTTAATTTTTATTATTTTAGAACTTTTCTTTGTTAATTTGCATACCTAGGGTCGGCCTGTTTCAATATTGAATCTCTACTTAGATAATAGTGCGGTGGCCGTAGCTTCCACTGTATATGGTATTCACCCGATATCGGCGGTATCTAACGTTAAGCGTAAAACTATTGTGGTTCCCCGGCCACATGTAATCCACTAATATAATTATTGTAACATGGTGGTGGCCAATTTTTATTTGGTATATTGATCCTGCAATAAACTACACTTGGCAGATCCACAAAAACACTAGAG